>VRYO01001717.1:3817716-3832963 GCA_009812075.1 Sialia sialis | reverse complement strand
TCACACACTGACACCCAGCATCAAAACCATCACACACTGACACACAGCATCAAAACCATCACACACTGACACACAGCATCAAAACCATCACTCAGCATCTCACACAGCATCAAACACCATCACACACAGCATCAAATACCATCACACAGCATCACACAACCACAATCACACACTCAAAAAACACTACACACCATCACATACTGACACACCATCACACACCAACATAATATCAAACAGTCACACACCATCACACACATCAAACACCCTCATACATGATCCCACACCCTCACACACCCACAATCGCACACTCACACATCACATACATCAAACATCCTCGCATATGATCACACACCCTCACAATCACACAAACACCATCACTGTCACACACTACCACACCATCTCACACAGCATCACCGCCACAATCACACACACACCATCACAGTCACACCATCACACACTAACAAAACATCAAATACACACACACCAAACAGCCACAATCACACACTTACAAAACATCAAACACCACCACACACCACCACACAGCATCACACACCAACATTACATCAAACACCGAACACTATCACACACCATCACACACCACAATCACACACTCACATATCAAACACCATCAAACACTGTCACACACTATCACACCATCACACACACAATCACACAAACACAACATCAAACACCATCATACACCCTCACACACAGCATACACCTCCTCACACCCGCAATCACACAAACACCACACATCCATTCTCACACAGTCACAAAACATCACACACCAAACACCATCACACACAGCATCAAACACCCTCACACACCCACAATCACCAACCGATACAACATCACTGTCACACACTATCACACCATCTCACGCTGCATCACAGCCACAATCACACACATACCCCATCATATATCCTCACACCCACAATCACACAAACACATCTATCGCCATCATACCCACACATCCTCACATAGACAAACATCATCACACCTAACACCCCTTCACACCCACAATCACACGCTAACACATCAAATACACACACACCACATACCCTCACACACCAAACACCATCACACACAATCACACACAAAACATCAAACACCATCACACACCACTACACAGCATCACACACTGACACACCATCACACACCAACATTACATCAAATACTGTCATACACTATCACACCATCTCACACAGCATCACAGCCACAATCACACACCACACACCCTCACACCAACACAACACCAAACACCATCACACATACAAACACCATCACACTATCACACATACAAACACCATCACACCCATAATCACATGCTAGCACATCAAATACACACACACCACACACCCTCACACACACCACCCACAATCACACACTTACATCAAACACCATCACACAGCATCATACACCATCACATATCATAACACACTCACACAGCATCACACACCTCCTCACACCTGCAATCACACGCTTACAAAACATCAAACACCATCACACCCTCACACACACAGATATACTCACACACATATACTCTCGCACACACACATACTCAGATACACTGAGACACACTCACACAACTCAAACACTCACACACACACAGATACACACCCTCACACACACAGATACCCTCACACACACCCTCCCTTTTTCTGGCAGCTGCCACAGGCACATCCCATGAGATCTTGGGCACACACACCTGAACAGGGCTGGTAACATTCTGCATCCCAGGAACTGCTGGGGACAGCACCACACACCATCAAACTGGTGTCTGGAAACCCCTCTGCTGTGGGCAAGCAAGGGCTGAGAAAGGCCAGCAGCGAGGCCACAGTCACATCTAGCAGGAATTCACAGAGACTGGGCAAAGACAGGAGGAGATGAGTGAGGAGGAAGGCAGGCCAGGAGGGCTGCAGAGCCATTGCTCCCTTCAGTGGCCACAGAGAGCAGAGATGGACCCACAGGGCGAGGCGGAGACCACAGGAGCACATCCACATGTCTGGAGGAACTACAGCTCAGCAGAGGGAAGGCAAGACACACACTTCTCGGTGACTGAGCACAGGAAACAGGTAGGAAGCAGACAAACACAGAGACTTCTCATGTTTCTCTTCCTGTGCATCCCCCAGTGCTCAGAAAAAAAACATCCAGCATGGCTTTAATCTAGAATTTAGCTGGGAGTAGCAAAAACACTGCAGGTATTTCAGTGCTGTTTCCAGCACCAAGTGCACAAAGATTGTAAACCTGTGTGATGAGCACAGGTTGGACACATTCCTCTGGGCCCCAAGAAAGAATGACATAAAACTGCAGTGAGCATGACTCAGCCAGAGCTCCCTCGTGGTCCAAAGCAGAACATGATTTTGCAAACAGCCTCTTGCTTTGGTTCAGCTCTGCTTATCCATCCTTAAGGCATCCATCTGCTCCCTTCCTACATCCCACCCTACTGCACCCTGGTTGTTCTGAAGCACAGGACAAAGTGACCAGATCCCTGATCCCGTGCTGGAAGGCAGAAAGGCCCCATCTTTGCCAACACATCTCCTACAAACACAACATTTCCAGCCCCAGGTGTGCAAAGGGGAATGAGGAACACACAGAGTTGTTGGGAGAGGTACAGAAAAGAGGCTCAGCTCTCTTCTCTTTCCTTCAGCTCCATGGGCTTGGAGGCAGGCAGAAAGTGAGTCCCATTCACAACAGCCACCCAGTCATCTCTCAGCTGCTGGATGGCTTTGCTCTGAGCTCTGAAAAAACAAACCATGCCCAGTTCCAGCAGAAAACTCATTATCCTTTCCCCTGGGAGCTCTGATTCCCACTGCAGAGAGCTCAGGGGCAATTCTGAAATACGCTGTTTGCTTCAGCCACCATTTATCAGGGCTCACAATGATGCAAAAGCTGCTCCTGAAGAAATCCAGCTGGGACTTCAGCTCTGCTAGATTAGTCCTTAGTGCTGGTCTTGCACTGGTCTCTGGAAATGCAGCTTATCAAAACAGCTGCTCTTCACGTGGATGAAAGAAAAGATGAGATGATCATGCTAGTTCTTCATTTCCTCCTTCGTGCTCTTCTCAATTTTTGCCCTTCAGGATCTTGAGGTCCCAATACATTAATTCAGAATCCTTTCACCTTGGTAAGAACTGCTTTGATCCCTCCTCCTACAACAGGCCTGCAACTCAAGTATCTCCCATCTCTGGAAATGCAGCTTCCCCTCATTACCTCAGCTGCACAGATTTCCAGCCTGCACAGGGTTAACCCCACATGTCCAAGGCTTTTTTTTTTTTTACCCACAGGGCTTCTGAAGGCCCTGCTACCTCAGCTGTAATTTAAAGCCAGACCTGGCCCAAGTTTGTGATTTTTAGCAGTTATTGATGTGTCATCTCTCTAAGCAGGAGGGGCTCAGGCACCACACCTTTATTCCAGTCCAGTCCTGAAGGACAGAAAAGAGAGGACTTTTATCACTGAAGGACTAGCAGGACTCTGGGCCATTTCAGGCCCGGCACCACCACCACCAACTCTTCTCTCATCTGTGATATCAAACCTGTCCTGCCCACTGGGCAACTCCAGCTGCCTGCTGGCTAACACTGACCTGCTTCCAACAGGTCAAACCAAACAAGGGACAAAGCAACAGCAGGTCCTCACGAAACATCAGATTAGTCTCCTCTCAGCCTTCCCAAAAACCTCCTTTCCAGCACTCTTCACTTTCCTGTGGTGGGCTGGACACAGTCAACAGGACATCCATCATTTCTTGAGCCTCGATTCTTCTCTGCTGCACTCCTGTTGCTTTTCCAGCAGCTGCCCAAGGAGTTTCCTGCAGTAACCAGGCAGATCACACCAGCTCTGCTGAGCCAGAGGAGGGTCCAGACCCCTCTTTGCCAGCTGTATTCATGTCCAGCAGCTGCTGCAAGGTGTGCTTGAGGAGGAGAACTAGTGCAATGACCTGGACTCTGCTCAGCCACTGCTCTGAGGCACACAGAGGCAGGATCCTTGTAAACCGTGTTTCCTGCTGCCCAGGAGCCCTCCAACCCAAGGCAACTGGGGGCAAGAGCTGGGAAGTGCTCTCAAAACACAAACCAGGCAGTGATCCAGCCCTTGCCCTGACAAGTGAACAATGCTTCCATGTCCAACAGCCAGGCTGCTCCCCAGATCCATGCAAGGGCTGTCCAGAAGCCACGTGGCATGAGCTGTGCTGGGCACTGAATTACAGTGGGTGACACCAGCCCAGAACTGAGCAGCAATCCAGCTGCACTGGGAATGAGTGAGTGCTGGATCTCACACCTCCAACACCACAGGGCTTCTTTAAGAAAGCAATGCAGAGAGACATCAGTGACGTGCCCCTTCTAGAGAGAGGCCCACCCCTCCCCACGGTCTCAGCTGCCCAGGTGTTGCCTGGATTGCACTGTTCCTTTGAAATTCAGTGACCAGGACTTCTCCAGGAGCTCACAGACAGAGTCAGTCACCCAGTGTAACTCAGAGGAGCTGCAATGGCACTTTACTTCCCTGGTGAGCCTCTTGCCTCATAGCCAGCCCCCCCTGCTCCCAGGTAAGGTCAGCAGATGCTCCAGAAGAGCAGGACAAAGCTTTGGCACCATTGCAGTCCATCACAGGCAGTACATGCGCCAACCTTTGCCATGACAAACAGAACGAGGGCAGGGGGGACAGCAGGGTCAGTCAGAGGAGGGACAGCTGGCAAGAGAGTTAAAAAGCAGCTCATCACATACAGCTACATCCTAGAGACTGGCTTGGCTTTCCTTGGACCACTAAGGCTTGTTTAACAGAGCAGATGCCAGGATTCTGGGAGATTTCTCTTGCAATGAATTTGTAGGTAGTGCTGCTTGTTTCTACCTGGACCACTGCCTTGAAAGCTGGCCTTAGAGAAATCATTTTCACCTCTGGCCTCAAGGGGCAGGGAGCTGCACTAACTTTGTGTGCTGAGCACAAAATAAAAAATGCCCAATAATCACATGATTCAAAGCAGGGGACCCTGCAGAGCTTGGGGCTTTTGGAGGCAGTTCAGAGAGCACAGATCCACTGCCAGCACACATCTGTCTGCTCTTTCTCAAGCTCAGAGAAGCCCCATATGTTTGGGATGCTCTGCCAATAAGAGACTAGTCCTCAAATCTTTGAATACAGGGAGGGGATTTGCTGGTCTGCACTTGGACACTGCACAGCTGATCCCACCCTGGGCCACTGAGTGCCACCTAGAGCACTCCAGTTCCAACAGATGGGAACTGAAAAGCCTCTTCTCAATCCTGATCCTTCTGGAGCTGCACTATATCTTCTGATGGCTAAGGCAAGGGAAAACTCCACCTTCTCCATGTTGTACTGCTCTAAGCTACTCTCTCAACAACCCCTTCATTCCCACTCAGTCTGCATCCTGGGAACCCAAAGGTGTGGTCCAAAGGCACAGCAGTTACTTTCAACTACACATTCTGCCAGCAGATGCCACAGTTTCAAAGCAGTGAGCAGAACTGAACCTAAAGCACAAACTGTGCATCCCAGACTGGCAGGAGCTGTTAAACAAGGCACAAATCACCAGTTCACCGGGATAAGAGGTGGGAGCTGGGAGCGGGGAACCTCAAAGGAACTGATACCTTATGGTAAAATCAAAATGAAAGCTCTTTTTCCTTTTCAGGAAGCAACCAAAGAAAAAGATAAATGTGTTATTATACTTACAACAAAGCCATACATTTGTTCAGATAGTGCTAACAGAGACACAATTTCTGTGCTGTTTTTAACAAGGCCCTCCCTAAGCTGCTGCCAATGACACAGACCCCCATTCCTACGGGAAGGCACCCAGGAGACAACTGCCCATGCTCCACTGGAGAGCCTGCTCCTCTGACTCACTCTCCTTTGCTCACGGGGTACTGACCTGAAAGCAGAAGTTAAGGCAGACACAGAAATACTGAGAGACTGCAGGCTGTGCCAGAGTCTGACCATGAGTTTCAGCATCTCTCTTCCCAATTAAATTAAATTTCCCACCTAAATTAAAACTATGAACAGCTTCAGGCATGGCACCAGAGTCCAAAGGGTGTCAAACCCATGTGGATCAGATCAGCTTGGTACAGTGGTCCTGCACACTGCTGGAGGGGTATGGGCAAACACATTGCTCAAACACATTTCAGCTGTTTTCCTACAAAGTGCTGAACTGACCTTCTGGACACATGAGAAACTCAAAACCCTGAAATGTGTGTTAGTGACAAAAATGAAGCTGCCCCAGAATGGAGGAGGCAGTGGAGAGCAGTGCAGAAGCCAGCACCTGAAGGGTGCAGAGGAGGAACCAGGCAGCCTCAGAAGGGGCTCACACTGCACTGGGACTCTGAGCTCCCTGCTGGTAACAAAGGTAAAGCCTTCACACCAAAAACAAAATGCAAAACTCAAGGCAAGAGCTTCGAGTGTTCTGCAGCTCTTTAAATTTCATCCTGATTATCATGTTAACTGTACAGAAGTGCACAAATACATGAAGAGACTAGACTAGTCTCTTGACTAGTCATTCTGGAAATGCAGGAAAAACACGTAGAATGGGTGAAATTTCACTGAATCATTTCTGCACAGGAACATGAGAGCAGACACGGGAATGGAAAAGCAATATACAATGAACATTTCCAAAAAGAAGGGGGAAAAAGTGACGCTACCCACATTTCTAATTTCTTACAATTCTCAGGCAAAGGAGACACCAATAAAGGATGTTAATGGACCAAAAATGAAAAATCAAATAGAAGTAATTAAAAATTAATAACATCCATATCTCCTAGGGAGCTGCTAGTCCCCAACTGAGAAAACTCCCATCAGCTGAGTTCAAATCTATTATTCTCCTCTGTCCCTTGTTAACAGTGCTTCTCCACCCTTCAGTGACAGTTACTCTTCTTCCTGGATCATGGCCACAGGAGGCCCTACATACTCCTAAATCTTGTTTTCAGGCCCCAATCCTCCCTCCTACAGCCTGCTTATCCCTTAAGAAAAGTTGAAATGAAATCTGGTGAATGTCAGCCCTCCTCAGCAGGAGGCCTGGTGGCTTGCAACTGCCAATCAACAAGGATTTTGCCTCTCCTGCAAGAAGCTCTGCTATTTACACTCCAAAAAGAAAGGGGTTTAGATCCCCAAATGTGAAAAAGGTCAGGTCTCATAGAAGATGCTTTGTGGGAGGATGCCAAGGTCCAGTTTTACACACCTAAGGTCGCTGTGGTGAGAGCTCCCTGAAACCTAAGCATATAAAAATCCATCCATCCCCCACCCTGCTTAGCCTGCACTTCCCCAAACCTCTTATACTTTCAAAAAAAAGATTGACTGCACTTAGAGCAACCCTGCTGTGTAGATTCACTGAGTGGGGCACACTGCTGGGTGCAGGCTAACATGGGGGCTTTGCCCTTGGGTTTTCAAAACACTGCTGGGATGACACGAGAAAAGCACTTGGCTCTCAAGCAGCTGCTGGTCCTGGGAGGCATCAGGACCAGGGGGGTCATACCTCTTCTGTTTGTAGGTCAGCATGGCTTCAGCAATGGGCAGCTGGTGAGCACAGTTTGCCCCTGCTATGTACTGAGTTATCCGGGACACGACGTCGGGCGCCTCCGAAACTGCAGGAGAACAGAGGGAGAAGCATTCAAGTGACTCCTCACACCACTGCCAGGAGAACAGAGGGAGAAGCATTCAAGTGACTCCTCAGAGCACTGCCAGCACTGTCCTCCAGCTGCTGATGGTGCCCAGCCAGCTGCATTTGAGCTGCATCTTGCACAAGGAGCTCTGCCTGCCCCAGAGCACAGTAAAGCTGAATTTGCACTCAGCATTTCTGACTCAATCTGGGGTCTCTCAGATTTGTTAAAAGCTTTTCTTTGTACCTGCCCAGTCAGCTTTAGCTTTTAGTCAGCTTTTTCACACCTTGGCTGCAGGTATCTGCTGAAGAAAGTGCCTGGCCATCTCTCCCAGGTGAGCTGCTCTGCCCACACCAGCACTGAGTCACCTGAGTTTCTAATGAACTCACGGCCTTGCTGAGTTGACCAAAAAGACTGAGGGACACACAAGGAAGAGCACAAAGACCACGTGTATTTGTGACACTGTGCTTCATTCAAGTCCACACCAAGGCATTTCCTAAGTGCTTTCCATATTTCCTTGGTTTCAACCAAAGAGCCTCACCTGTGACATCACAGGAACACAAACTCACTTTCAACAGGCACTTCCATATTTTATAATGGGCATTTCAACCCAGATTCTTTGCATCTGAACAGCGAACTGGTGAGAGTTATGACTCTCTGCCAGATCTTCCTGGGCCATCATAGAGTTTCTGTGCAGTTACCACCACACAGACAAAAATGCAGAATGCACGAAGTCTGCGCTATACAAAAATGAGGTGGAATTTTCCTCACAGCATGCTTACAACTGAGGAACAGATTTGGCTCTGTATTTCTACAGGTAATGAAGAATTCCTAATTCAAACACAAAAATCAAGTCTGTATTGTCATTCTTCTGAATTTTTCAAGTGCAGCAAGCAATTCAAGGAAACCAGTTCCATACACCAGTTCTTCCTTGAATTCAGGATTAAGGGAAAACCTAGGAGATTTCTAGTCCAACTTCCTGCTCCAAACAGAGCTGACTTCACCTTCAGAACAGGCCTTGCCCAGCCATGTCCCCACCTGAACAATTCCAAGAGGTCTCTTTCCTCCTCTCATGGCTACAGGAGCATCCTGGGATTCTCAGGAGCTCTGCAATTCCAACAGGGAGAACCACACTGCAACCTCCCCACGCTCATGGTGCTACACAATCTCCAAAGCTTTTTCCTTCTAATGAAATTTCTGTATGGGCAATGCTGCCTACACATGGCCCTGAATGCTGCAAATCCTCCCTTCTCCTATTTCTTTCCCTTCTTGAAGAAATGGAAGAAGAAACTGTAAGCATTCATATTTTAAACAAATTATACTTTAACATGAAGTAAGGCTTTAATCTGGCCTAGAACAAACTCAGATCAGAACAGGAACTTGTTGGTCTGACCTAGGGCAGCTCCCACTTGCTACCACACCGGTGAAGAACAAAATTCTTCTTTAATGAGAATGTTTTCAAGTCTGCTGGCAGGATCTTTCTCTCACACACAACTACCAGAAGTTAATCTTCCCAGAGCTTCCAATTTTCAAAACGTTTTTAGGCTGCACAGTTCCTGAAGGAAAGCAATGTACTGAACTTAGCAGCAAGACCTCCACATCAAAGAGCAAAGCTGAGAGCCAGGTAGGAGCAGCATGACTCAGAGGCAGCTAGTTAGTGCCTCTGGGAGCCGAGAACTGTTTGCAAACCACCATGTGCAAGACTTAGAAAGGTCAGCATCTGAAATGGGAATGTGGTGGAGCGAGGAGAAAAGAGGAACAAAAACACTTGTCTGTTTCCTCTTGTATTTACTTGACCTTTGCTAAAATTACTCATTCAAGCTTTTCATCCCACACAGGCCAGACAGACACAGAGTCTTACCAGTGGTCTGTGCTTCAAGTTTGTTGAACAGATCTCTCCAGGCAAGATCTTGGAAGAAGTTGTTGTATCTATAATCTACAGAGCCCAGATACTTGGCCACTGGATGAGAGCCTAAGAAAGAAAGGAAAACATGAGAGCTGTGCTCTCTAGTTTGATCTGCAAGGAATTAAAACTCCAAAATCAAAACCACACTAGACACCTCAGAAATAAACTTCTTCAGTTATAAGCAACCTTTTAGTTCAGCTTATCTCTACAAGAGCATGCAAACAGACTCCCCAGCACAGACTGCTTCAACACACTGATATCTTTCACTTGACACTTTCCCTCTAACAAATTAAACTTTAAAAGGCCAAAGAAAACAGGACTGGGAAACTGCTGAGGAAATAAATGATTTGGAAGGCACAAAGGCTCTACAGCATGTCAGTCTCTCAGCTTTGCAGGCAGCTTTCCCAAACAGCCCTTCCTGCCCACAGGCACAGCCAAGAGGTGTTCAAGTGACAAACTGCCCTGGGAGGTGACAAGAATCAGCCACCTTCATTTTAGTCCATCTGTGTGCCCAAAATGGACAACGCCCCTAGCAACTACAGTCTTTGGAGACATGAGAAAAGGTGTGCCAGGATCCCCTTCCCAGTTCCCAGCTGGCAGTCAGGCTCAGCACCAGTCCTGCACATTCACAACCAGCCATGAAGCAGAGTTCCTCTCAATTACATTCTTTTCATCCTTCCTGCACACCAAATTTGCACATCAAGCCACACTTCCAGAGGCTCAAACAGCTGAGACAGCAGCTGGTAACTGGAAACCTGACAAATTCCTTCAAGAGGACCCCCAGAGTTGCTTAACTCTACTCATCATGGTCCAGGAAAGCTCTGGTTGAAAAAAAAAAAACAACCCAACAATACACCCACTGTCTGAGACCTCCAAGCTGATTTCCAGACTTGAAAGAGAGGTGAAGTAAGGAGGTCCCTCAGTGTCATGAGGACTGGGAGTCATCATTTCTCCTGCAGTGCAGTTTTAAGCTCTGCACCATGTACTGGAGAAGCTTTCCCTCATGCTGGGAAAACACACTGCACATGGAAGCAAGCAATAGACAGGAAGTCTCCCAATAAGTTCTACCCATGGGACCTATATAAAATGTTAAAATATCCCAAACAGACAAAATAACCCCCAACATTTTATTTTATTTCCCCCTTTTTTCAGTCGTTTATGTGGTGTTTTAGACAGCAAAAGAGTCTTACAGCCACAGAATCAGCAGCATGGAGCAGGACTGAATCTCCCAGTTTGTATGGTTACAGACACTGTAATTTAGTTAAGCACTTCTGATTGCTAATAAACCACTGAAGATCAACCCTTCTGTCACTGGGGTGTGTGGTTGTGGACACAGAAGGTAAAACCATCCATGGAAAAAATTCACCAACCAAATTCAAAGGTACTGCAAGCAGCAGAGAGGCTTTTCCTTTAAGGCATTTATGGCATGGTCACCCTTCTGTCCTGAGCGCTTTTTCAATTGTCAGGAGTGAGAGGTGGCTCCTCAATCACTTTAATGAACTGCAAGAGAGCTGGCCAGAAATAAGCACTTGATCCGATCAGGAAATGCTGCAGACTTCCATGGAAAAGGTTCTGTTAGAGAAGTTTCTATATTTAAAGTGGAATTTAAAAGGAATTCACAGTTCTAAAGCATTTCATTATCAAAGTGCCTGGTTAATTTTTGCTTTTTGATTACAAAAGAAAGTTTTAAGATTAAAAAACCAACCTGAACCCACACTAGCTAAATTTTGTGTTTCTCTTTCAAAGAGAGAGTATTTTGAGATCATTAAAAACTGCAGGACAGAAAAATTCTTCTTCTGAGGCCAGGAGACAATCAGCAAGTGAGTAGCAAAGCCTCAGACAAGATTCTCATTCGAATCACATTTAACCTTGCACAAATTAATTTTCTGCTGTTGTTTTTACTCCCTAAAGGGCTCTCTTTTCTCTTCCTGCCAACCACTTTGGAAACCAAATGTGCTTTTTCATAGAAGGATCCAGCTCTTTTCCTCTGCCTTTTTAATTTCACTTTTGCAAATGCCCCCAGTGAATGGACAGCCTAACCCCAGTGTTCATGGTGCTGGGCAGCAGCTCCTGATTCCTACAGGAACTTCCATCAGCTGCTCCCAAACCCAGGAAACTGGGAAACACTGGCAAAAAGTGCTTTTCAAGTTCTCTGTTGCTTACATCACTCAGGTGCTCTGCCCACACAAGTCAAACCCTGGACATTGCCCAGATGTCCCTGCTCACAGCACCAGTGACTCCTCTGCTTCCCAGCCTTGCCACCACAACATTCCTCGTGTTTCTGACTGCAGCCACAATATTCCTCATGCTTCTGACTTCAGCAAGACCCCTGGTGCTGTTATCAGCTCACTCTACTTCCCTCCGCACCAGCAATCCAAGCTGGGGAACTTTCCAGCCAGGCAGGCTTGCTGAGCTGCTGAAGGGGCATAGATAGTGTTGGAAAACTGAGGGAAAAACCTGAGCACTTAAAGTAAAGGTCAAAAGATGCATGTAATTTGAATAATTCAAATTCTCAGCAGTTTCAGAGCCCTTAAAATTTTTTCAACCCCTCTTCTATTAACATTTTCTGAGTCAAGCCCAGGGAGGCCAGAACAATTATTGCTTTGGGAAGTTTAGTGCTCACTGAATTTAACATTTCAGCCAGGGAAAAGGGCTTCTAAAACAATATTCTGTGCATAAGAATCTCTTCTGTATGGGGAGGAAGTGCTTAACCCCTTGCTTCAAACCAAAGGCTTGCAAGCAGACCTTGGCATCAGGAACTTAGAGATGAAATTCTGTCACACAAGAGCAGCAACACCAGCACTACACAGTCATAGAACAAAGTCATTTAACCTACAGCCAACGCCCCAGGAAAGCTTCTCCTGAGGGAGCACAGCACATTTCACCCATTCCCCTTCCTGTGAAAAAACACCAGTCCTTATTTACCTAGAGGGATGATCAGAAATTTCATGTAGCCGAGCCAGTCGGGGGTTTTGTGAGACAGCTGCTCTACAAAGAGCCTCAACACAGCACTGAGGTAATTCTGGGCTCCTGCCACTGCAATTTTAATTGGGTTTGGAGGCTGGGAGTTGCAGTTACAGCTGGACAGAAAGAGAGGAAACATATTTGTAATTGTGCCTTCAACCACGTATTTCAGAACAAGCAGCAAAAATAAAACAACTGGTTAATAACAATTATAGCAGAAGAGAGTTTGTTCAGTACACAAGGCAATATTGCAACGATTCTCAGCAGCTTAAAACATTATTAATAAAATATAGCATTCTTCAGTGATTTCTTAATTGCTCTCCCTGCTCCTTCTTTTACACATTTTGATATTCTAAAGGGCTGGGCTCGACTATCTAGGTTAGGGTGTACCTGCTAACTGCTGGGCCAGAGAACACACTCAGGTACCCACAGCCCTCTGCAGGTAAGTAGGGAGTGCCTTCAGGAACTGAGGAATTCATCTAGGAATTGCTTGGAATGGAGAGTAAGAGCTATTTAGAACCCCTTGATTTGTTCTGCATGAGCCAGCCCCCAAAGCACAATCTCTGATCGTCACTGCTGGTGGGGACTTGCATGCCCCACATGAGGCAGAACAGCAGCACCCTGCAGGGCTGTGAGAGATGAAGAGACACATCATTCTGACTTCAGGAGAGCACACTGGACAGGTTTCATGCAGCAGTTGAGAAATGAACTCCCTGAGTCCGGGGGCACAGGGGCTTACACGACACAAGCAAGGTGAGAACTTACTATCTCTGTATCCTGGAGACAATTGTGCTGAAAGCTGCCTGAATATCAGCAGAGGAACATGTGCAGACCACGGGCAAAGTGTGCTTTTGCAAGACATCCGAAAGATACTGAGGAGAGAACAAAACATTTTATAGTTGTTTTGTTTTGGTTTTTTTTTGGGGGGGTACAGTTTGTCACAAGAAGAAAACGTGCCTCTCCCCAACCTCCTGGGTATTCTCACCCCCACCCCTGGGCACTCTCCCTGGGTCTGATTTGAAGGGGATATGGCTGTTTCACAAATGCCTCCTTCCCTGCACAGCAGCCAAAGGAAAGTTCTCCTCCTAGAGAAACAGCAACATCTTCCTGACAGGCACACCACCATATCCCAAACATGGCAATGACGACCTTAGAGCAGCAGTGTTTTTACAGCCACAGAGGGCAGGGCAGCAACTGCAGAAGCTGCCAGCACCCCAGTCCATCTACAACACCCTCTGTCCATCCCTAGAAGGCATTTCTGTGTCTTCCCAGTATAAATGGAACCAGTAGCTCAGATGGTATTTTTGCTCTCTCACACACTGAGACCCTGGTTCTTCCAGCAGAAAAAAAACAGACAATGTAATTCCACAAGCCTGGCACAAGCTCCCCAGGCAACAGCTACCCAGCACATGTTCACTGGTCCTTCTCCATACATATTTTGTTGCCTTCCCAGAATAAGGTTCCAAAAGGAACAGAATTTGTTCCAGACCTGTAACAAACTGCTCCATGCTGTCAGCAAAAGAAAGTATTGCTCAGGGTTCTTCTTAAAACAACTATCACTCAGCAAGGATGGGGGATTGCTGCAGCCAGCAATCACAAGCACATGGCTACAGAGCTGACCTGAAATATTTTCTCCTGTTCACCAGCTATACTCAGAAATCTCAGCCTAAACCACCACATGGTCAGAACTCCCTGCTTATTTTGTTCAGGAGGGTTTGGCGCGCCTCAGGGTTTAGCCATATTGCCAGTGTGCTGCTAACCAGAAGGAATGGCATTGCTTGGAAGAGAAAACACCTGGAAAGGCTCAGGTGGCAAAGCTTTGTAAGATCCCAGCATGTCCTGGTCAGATGAAATCCAGCCTGTGGGCACTGAACACTCAGCAGAACCTTGGTTAGTGCAGAGCTCAAGGCCTGGCCATTCCTGAGGAGGAACAGCACAGGAGAACTGAGCTCCAGGTAATGTCTCCTGCCCTTACCTGGCCTTGCCAGTCAGATGTATTGACAAGGATAATGTTTTCTGGCAGCTGGTCGTCAGAAACCAGGATATGATTGAGCTGATCATACACTGTTTTCCTGGGAATCTGGAAATAAAGACACAGAGGAGAGAATATTAAGAGGTGTCACTCTAACCATCAAGCCTCCAGCTCTTGCAGGTGATGAGGTGGCTGTGCATGCTGGCCAGTCACCCCATCAGCAAAGGCACACCGGGCTGTTAGAGCTGACACTCTGCAGCTTTTTCAATACTAGCCACCATGGCTTTGTTGGCCATTGCTCTTTCTGCCACACACTTTTACTTACATCACTTTATACCAACTAACAGCAGCCCAAGAACTTCAGATTCATAAAAGCCAGGAACAACCTCCATCAAGGAGGGAAATAAATGAGTCCCAGAACTAACAAAAGCATGGCACATATGCCGTGCACAAGACAGTCCCTAGCAAGCTGCCTTCTTTCAGAGGAGTAAATCCTCAATGTATTCCTATTCATTTCTCATTCTAACAATCTGTTCCAGTGTTTTGAGTTCATGGCTGGCTGACAAAGTTACAAGCTGGCAAACCCCAACAGACTGCATGGAAGATACAATTTTAGCAAAGACATAAATTCCCTCCTTCCTGAAGCTGCAGGGCCCAGTTCTTTGCCAGCAGGGACAGAGGTTGGACAAGAAGGAAGAGGAGACAGGTGTTGGAACCCAGAGACCTGGGGTTTTTGAGCTTTCTGTGCTCTCAGGCACTGACCCCCTGGAGAACACTGCTTTTGACTGAGGCCTTGGAGAATGCTTCTAAATTTGGGTGATGGAG
>VRYO01001717.1:3760073-3816716 GCA_009812075.1 Sialia sialis | reverse complement strand
TTTGGTGTTCACCTTCCTTCTTCAAGAGTTTCAGGCAGTAGTTTCTGGTTGGTCAGTGTCACACTGAGTGTTATGGGAATTTAGTTATTGGGATAAAAGGATAAATAATATAGGTGTTAACTCTCTATTGAATTGTTTAGCTTTAAGAGACCTTGTAGCAGTTGGATCTCTCTCCATTTTTCCTCACTTCTAGCAGGCTGCTAGAAGTGCTGTCAAACTCCCTGTACTTTCTGATAAGATTTACTAAACAACAAAACTCGAACATGAGAAAATTCATTTCCATCATGTATTTGTTAATCCCAGCTCCGAATAAAGGCAGAAGAGGCTGAGACAAAGCCCTGCTGAAGTGGTGCTGCAGGCAGGGGAGGAGGGCAGGGAGCAGCAGTGCAGGGCACACCTGCAGGTGGTGCCTGGTGTCCGGGGAGCGCTCGTTGTCCAGGCTGTTGGCTCGCTCATTCTGCGGCCGCACCGCCTGCCGCTCCTTCAGGGATGTGCTTCTCCCCCGGCGCCCCGCCTGCTTCCCTTCAGACCTAATGGAGACACATTGCATTGCCAGGACTGGCACATTTCCCAGGGAGACACAGCCCCCAAATCCCCATCACCCAGCCTGGCAACCCCAGTCATGTCAGCAGAGTTCTGCACGTAGATCTGAGCTAGCATGAGACCTGAGGATTCTGCTTCTGACAGTGCACAGCACATTCCCAGGAGCCCTGGGATGACTTCCACAGCCCATGTAACACCCACACCACCCCTCTGCTACTGCTACACCAGCATAACAAGATCTAGCCAGGCAAACTGCAGTCACACAGTCCAAAGCAGCACAGAATACCTCTGGCCATTCATTTATCAAACGCTCCAGACCCACTGCTGAAATGCCCAAACACAAGGAGGGTGTCCTTGCAGTTTAGTGACCTAAGGCCACCCTGACCAAATCCTAGCAGGCTGGCCATGACTTCCTGAGCAGCCCTGCAGCAGGCACAGCACTGTGCCCTGTACCTGGTGGATGGGATGATGAGGGATTCTGTCTTCGTGATCTTCCCACTGGGTGGGAGCTTCTCCACAAAAACATCTGGAGTGGGGAGCTCAGCCTCCTGGGCCTCAGTTTGCTGGTTAGGCTCCTGCAAAAACACAGGGAAGAGAGTTACCAGGAACAAACCCTCCCCTCCGTCTCACCTTGGGAGCTTAGCTCTGGCTGGGGCACACTGAGCCTGCCTCTTCCAAGACGTCCTCCTCACTGCCAAAAGGCAGAAATCAGGAGTGGCTACCTGAGGCTACCCAGCTCTGGAACAGGAGGTAAGAAAGGTGTTCAGATATGCTGTTTAAAACAGGCATTCTCACAGCTCAAATGCAACGCAGATTAATTCCTCTTACCCAAATGAACTAGCTAAAGCGAGAAAGACATGAGAGAAACGTTCCACACCCCATGTTCCCAGCAGAGCAACTTGAGCTTTGGGATTTTTATCCCAGGACCAGCTTGATTTCTTCCAATTCAGCTTAAAGTAATACTTCTGTCTGATAAAATGGAACGGCCTTGAGCATCCTTTAGGTGCTCAATAGCAAACTTTGGGCCATCCTTCCCCAGGCTGTTTGAACAAAAGGTCAAATAGAGCATTTCACCTGCAAAAGGCTGAAAGACAAGAACCTCCAAATTAAGGTCAGGAGGAGAACTCAGTGCCACTTTCACTGCAGCTGATGCATGTGCAGCTATATGGACAGACAGATGCCCCCCACAGCTGACACCCAAACTGAATTTTCAACTTACATATGGGACAGTATCCGAAACACTGTCGCTTGCATGTTTGGTTCCAAGACTCTTTGTCTTTTCAGGCACTTCTACCTGCTTGAGAGAAGAAAAGTCCTCAGGAGGTTTAGCCCCAGTAGGGTTTCCAGCCATGCTCTCTGGGCCAGGCTGTTCAGAAGAGATGCTTCCCCTTTTAAACATCACACAGCTATGCAGCATGGCCAGCAGTGCTCCCTGCTCACACCAGGACTGCACACATCAGTGTGGGATGTGGCAAAGCTGGTGCACAACACACAGGAGAGGCAATGAAGTGCCCTGGGATGGCCCTGACACTTTATGTCCATCCAGGAGGGAATGGAAAAGCAGCTGAGCTGTCCCTGACCATTCACTGTCAGCCACCAGGAAAAGCACCCCAACAAGAGCCAAGAAAAGCTTCCTCCACAGAGTGCTAGAAAGTCCCTAAAACTCCCAGGCAACATCTCCCATCCTGGCAGTCATTTCAGGCACACGAGAATCTGAAGCTATTCACATCACCAGCAAGTATTCAATACATAACCCGAAGATGCACCCTTTGAGTTAATTCAACATTTGCATTAAAAAAGAAAACAAAACAAAAACCCCAAACTGGCCAAAAAAATCCCCAATCCCCACAAAATCCAAATGGGTTTTCTTAGCAGAAAATTTTTATTTCTGCATCCAAATCTTTGGAGGGGGTCAGAGCAGCTGCTTTAATTTATACATGCAATTAGAGACAGTGCAGAGAGGTAACACTTGAAATGTGACTTACAGGACTTGGTGGCTCTCTCTGGCTCCTGATGCTGTGGATGCTCCCAATTTCTGTCTGAGAGCTGGAGTGTGACAGTCCTTCAAAGTAAGGTCTGAATAAGAAAAGTAAAACCCATTTCTTATTACCAAAACCAGGGCAAGTCCATCACATTCACAGCAAAGCAATATGACAGTTCCCAGAAGATCTTCCTGCTCCCCAATTGTTCCAAGTAAAATAGGCTGCTTTTGAAAGGAGAGGAAGGTGTCCAGGACAGTAAGAGAAGCCAGGAAGTCCAGGCATTACTGAATCTAGGTTTTGACTGACATACAGCAAGAAGAAATTCTGGTTCCCTCCTACACCCCAGCACTCTGCTCCTGGGTAAGTGATTCTTGGGTTAATATGCATTTTCTTTCCAGCTTGCATCTGGATTTGGCTGCCGGCCCTGGGCTCCAATTACACATTTGCTCAGTAAGATAAGGTACCACACACAATCAGATTGTGCTTCCACTCCAAAGGCAGCTCATCACATCAGGCTACAAGACTCAATTACAATGTAAGGAACCGATTTTTTTGCTGTCGTGGGAAAATCCTGCCTCAAAGCCATCAACATTTATCAAATCCTCTTCAAGATTTGAACACAAGAACTGGACCTAAGAAACTACAGAGTGTCTCCCCAGGACCACACACATTAAGTTCTTATTCCAGCATTACTCCAGCAATCACATATTCCAGAACAGTTTGCTCCTCAGCTCCAGGGAACAGGATATGAACTCTCAGCGTGCAAAGTACAACATTTTGGCTTGTTTCAAAGCAGCTGCTTACCACAACACAATCTATTTTCAAATCTCTGCAAGGTAGGGCCTACCAACTGCTTAGTATTTTGGGTTAAGCACCTTTCCATGCCACCAGCCCCACCATTTCCACTGCTGCCCTAGTCCATCCTTGACATCTTCTGGCTCACTGATAGGGAACAGAGACTCAGAATCTGCTCTTAGTCCAAGAAGGTTATTCAGCATTAATGAGGATATAATGACACCTGGTCATTAGCAGGTTTGGCAGCTGCTCTGCTGACCAGCTGCATGGTCAGAGCCACAGCTCTTTGTTTCAGAGCCATCACATCCTGAGGGTCCAAGCAGGCAAGCACACACCAGGAGTGCAGGTCAGTCTCACATTTTCAGCCTTTATTGAGCAGAGATGTGACACAGATCTGTCAGCTCAGGGCTCTGCATCTGCTCCAGACCCTGAGCCAGAAGCCCCAGCTCAGCTCTGCAGTGCTGGGACTGACCCACAAGAGCTCTGTAAGAACAGGCTTGAGCACAGCCACGTGTGCTGCTCTCAAAGCCTTTGGGCCCTGAGGAATTCATTTGTTTCCTGCAGCTCTGCTTCCTTAATCCCTGCAAAGACTCTCTTTCCACACAGGGCGTTATTACAAGAAAGGTCTTTCCAGAAACAGTGTGCCTTGTTCATCCCTGCCTCTGCTTCTGTCCTAGCACACATTTCCTTCCTGTTTCTACTGCCTCTTCAAAACACTGTGTACAGTTCAATTCTCTGCCTGCCTGCCACCAACTCCTTCCCTGTGCTCAGGTGGCAGGGCAGAACATCTGCAAAGGGAACAAGCAAGAACTGGAACTGAAGGGAAGTCAGACCCCACACACACTGCCTCTAGATCACAAAGCTGTCATTCCCACTCCAACACCACCACACCAAGAGGGGGAAAATGAGCATGGAAAGGTAGAATAAAACCAACATTGACACTGTGCATGGTCTCTCTCTAGCCCAGCATAAGCTGTCTCACACTTACTTTAACTTTGGCTTTGGAGTGCTCAAGACACTGTCATCATCCTCCATTTCTGGCCCGCTGTCACTGGGATTCTCTATATCCAGCGTGTCATACAGAAGGTCCAAATCCTCCTCCACCTCTGGAACGTGCTCTGCTGGGTCCTGCTCCGAATCCAGAACCTGCACAGGACAAAAACAGCTATCACCAGCACTGCTGGGAGCCAGACTGATCCCACATCACCCATGCTCCCCCCCCACTGCAGTACATCAGTCCTGGGAGTAAGATTCTGTTCCTGGTGCTAGGATATGATAATGATCCAAGGAGCATTCAACACATGAGAAATGCTTGTCTTGGATCAAGCTTGCCAATGCCTGGTTAAGCAGGAGTTACATACTGGACTAGGCATCCACAGGTGTGCTATTTAACCACTGGTTATGTCCATTATTCAACCCTATTCTATAAATAAAGAACTTTAAAAGGGTTCCAAAGGAGTCTCAGTTTTCCTAGAACCAGTACAAAATTCCAGCACTCCAAACAGCCTAGCCTGTCTTGGGTTTTACTGAAAAAGCTGCCCTGACATTCCTGATTTGATACCCAAAAACGTCCGCAGGAGGCGCCTGAAACCTGGAGGAGGCAAGGAGAACAGACATCTCACACTGGACTTGATTTTACATCCAGGCAAGCAGGGGCTGTGCCCAGGCCAGGGCTGTCTTTTTGAGTGGCAGCTGCAGAGAAGCAGCAGCTCAGCTGAGCTCTCAGCTGTGGGTGCCGATTCTGCTCAGCTCCCTTGGGAAGAGCAGCAAAGCCAGCAGGACTGCTTGTGAGAGTTAAGGAGGAGTTACTCACTCCTTCCCACAAGGCATAGAACCAGCACACGGCCAAAGGAGATGTGAACTGGTTTTGTGGCAGATACTTCATGTCATACAGGTTTTCTTGGGGTTTGGATCTGCTTCATCCTTTTCAGCTCTGACCAAGCAGCTGACTTGTGGATTGAGCTCCCTATCCAAGTTTTTCATGGCTGTTCTAGTAAGATGATCAAACAGGCTGGGCTTTAACTTCACAAGCAATATACAGCATTTGGACTGTTTGCTTTTGAACGGGTCAAAGATAATTTCAAAGCAATCTGCAAAACTAATGGGGACGCACACGGCTGCCAAAATCTGCTTTTGATAAAACTTCATCTAGAAAATGTTTGCTGACATTTAGAAGTTGGCCCTCAAGCCTCCCTGCAAGGCCAGGGTGTAAAGGTCACATCCACTGTGGACTTGAAAACAAAAAGAAGGGAACAGGAGGAAACAGGGGAGTGCTCCTGAAGACTAAAGCAAGATGCACCAAGCAGAGGGCAGCACACAAGGCAGGAAGGTTTACAGAAGGAATTACTCACCTCCTCAGACACTTTAAACCTCTTCAGCAATGCCACAACCTTCTGTTTGAAGTTTTGTTGCTGCAAGGTAAAGACACTTTTACATAAGTAAAGCATTAAGCGAGCTGTTTTCTCCCAGCCTGCAAGAAGCCAGACATATCTGACACTGGTGCTACACTGCTGTTTAAAATCAAACAGCACCTGGCACCACAGAGCACCTCCATGCTGCTCTTACACTGGAATCAGCTTTTCCATACCTGTGATAATTTCATATCCACCAAATGGAAGGTCTCACTCCAACAAGCACTACAAATCTGGAAGATGGCATTCCACTTTTGGTTGGACACACAACAGATAAATATTTTTATCTGCCAGATTACCTCCCTGCACCTTTCTGATATATTCCTGCAAAGCACCTGACAGCCAGCTTTTGATTCTTACCAAGGGTGAGCTAACATAGACAACTACCCACTGACCCCAAGAAGAAATATGATTTTTGCCACCAAAGCATGGGAGTTTGCATGGCAGTTATGGCACTTATCCTCACACAAATGTTTCTCAAGTCATATTCCCAGATCCTGGACCCAAGCAGGAACCAAGTCCAGAACAAGAGAAAGCAAACTGCTGTACTTCCTTGGTGCTTGCTCATCCCCAGGTGCTCCCGCTTTGGCAGGATCAAACAGCTGAGGTTTGCTCCTCTGCTTGTCACTGACTAATCGGATGTGCACATTCTCAAGAAGGAGCCAGGTCTCAGTGCTGGTATTTGAGGTGGCATCCCTGCATCAGGAGGAAAGGGAGAAGGAAATCCCTGGCACCAGGCCAGTCTGAGGTGAAGAAAGTTGCTCATTTGCTGACTCTCCTGAGTATTTCCAAGTGGAAGTGCCTACTCCCAACTCTGGCCTCAGACATCTCACACAGAACTGCACCCTTTGTCTCTGAACTCCTATCCTGCAGCCACCTTCAAGACAGCTGAAGCTTAGGTGAAATAAATGCACCCCACGTTCCAAAGACAGCCCTGTTTCTGTCCCCAGTGCATCCCTGAGGCTGAAATGTGAGTCAAAGCCCTCCTCTGGCTCAGGGTGTCAAGCCAAACCACCCATGACAACACCAGCAGCCCATGGAGCGGGGACAAAGCATGCAGCAGCTAAGGTGACACAGCAAGAGCTGTTTGCTGGCCCGAAATGGTTTCACAGACAGATCTGGTTTGGAGCTGGGCTGGTGTTAACTGGCATCACCAAGCCCAGTTTTGCACAGCTGGAGATTCAGCATCAGTTCAGAGGTCAGGGCTAGCAAGGCACTGCTATTATGAGTTCCTTGCTCGATAAACAAGTGATGGATTTTGTCCTGACTGGTCAGTGACACTTCAAAACGATACAGACACTGAGTGTGAACGAGCACACTCCTGGTCTCATAGAAAGGATCTTTATAGTGGCAGATTCAGGCCAAAACAGGGTTTATTTCAGACCTCATGGAAACATGAATTTCAGGAACAGCCTTAGACCGTGGTGTGGTGAAGCGCTAGTCCCTGCTGCACACTCATGCTTGTGTGGGAGGGTGGACAGCCACATGCATCTTTCTAAACCTATATACATAAAATCCAGCTACTTCTTTTGCCTCAGCAGCACATGCACCACCTTAAGTTTACCCTTCAAGCTCCAATCCCTGACTAAGCTCCTTCATTTTGAGAACTTCCCACTGGCCTCCCTCATGCAGAGCACAAACAGAACTTTCCTGCACTAAGAGCTACTTTCAGGACTTACATGAACATGGATCCTGGCTTCTTCATGGAGCTCCTTAACCTTGCAGTCAAGACATGCACACACCTTGGATGGTCCCACTGCCTGAACTGGCTGCTTTTTCTAGCTCTTCATATGCTGTGACCATGCTTCCCCAAGCTCCATGCTGGGCCATGTCTTGCCTCCCACAAGCCACATGCACATCCTGGCCAAACCCCATCAGTGTTAGTAAAACTAATTTCCACCGACCCTGGTTATGGACGTCGTTCTTACTATCGATCTCCGCTGCTTCTTGGGCTTCCCCATCTCGTACTCATCATCATCCAAATCCTGAACAGAAAGAGGATTCCTGTGTTATCTCTGTGATCCCGCCACACACGAGCATTTAAGTGCTAAAAATGTTCCTCCTATGCAGATGAACCCGCTGCTCTGTCTTCCAGGCATCCAGCATTTGCCTGAGTTGCAGTTGTGATGGTAGAGGGAAAAGGAAGTGAGACAGGTCTGCAGGGACAGGAGTAGCAGCTTGGAGAAGCAAAACAGCCCTAGCTCTACATTCAAGGAACAAGGACAGTCACAGCCCCACGTTTTGGTGGGTCCCTCTCTCAGTGTCACCCTCTGACAGGTGAAAGGCAGGTGATGCCAAAGTGTGAAGGTAAGTAAGACCCAAACTCAAAAGCATCTCACATTTAGTCAGGGGATTCTCCATAAGGACCTACTGTGCAAAACAAAAGGTATTGGAGACTAAAGGCTGCTTCAGACCCCACTGGCCCTTTAATTACAGCTGGGCTCTTTGAATCCAAAGAGCTCTGCAGAAGCAATGAAATGACACCCTGACCATTAAGTGGAGAAGCACAAGGATGCCAATGTTTTTTCAGGGAGCTCAAGTCCAAGCACGTGAACAGATAAATCACAGCATGGCAGAAGAAGTGGGTTACTGTGCAGGCCTTCTCCACTGCAGCTGAACACTCGGTAACAGCCTCACACTGGCGTGGTTTAGATACAGAAATAGGCTTTTAGTCTCAAGCAGGAGCTGGGAGTGCACATGCTCCACTGAGCCCTCTCAGGGAGAAGCCATGCCCTGAACAGTACCTGGCCCTGTACGGCATCATCACTGGCCTCCTGCTCAGAAGAGAAGCTCTCGTACTCCTCCTCGGAATAGTTGTCTGAAAGGGAAGGAAAGAGGGGAGAGATCCTGTGAAACTCCTCCAAGGTCTCATCTCAGGAGCAGAAAAGGCCAGCTAAGTCACAAATCAAGGAAGGAGAAGATAACCTGGCAGGCATCTACCCATGCTAGAACCAGTGAGATGGGAATTGTCTGGAGGAAAGGAATGAGGAGAAACACACCCAGCAGGAAGGAAGGACCAGGACACAGACAAGGCTCCTCCTTCTTTTACCCTGGAAACCACCTAGTAGACAGCAGCAAATAAAGAGGTTTCTCCACCAGGAAAATTGCTTTTCCTCCTAACTGTGAGCATAACTGACTTAAAGGGGCAAGTAAAACATGACAGAGTCTAAAACCTTTATGGAAATGACCCTTCAGGTGAGCTGCCTGGCCCCAGGCACCACACTACCTTCAGCAGGTCACTCCTGCAGCAGTGAGGGCTGGTACCACGGTAAAACATCATCACAAAGTCTTTCCAGTGACTTCCCCATCCAGTGCACAACATCATGGCTTTACACTCCTTAAGGCAGGCCATCATTCCAACAGCAAAACATGCTGCAGGTTTGCAGGTCTCATCTAAAGTTAATGACATCTATTGTAGAATACTCAAAGGAAAAAGATGGAAGAGCAGCTTAAATGTGAATCTCCTGAATACAACACTGACAACCAGGTGGGGAGCTACAGACTCTCCAAACATCCATCAGTAATGCTGGGAGAGCACTGGGGAGGACACAGCCAACCCCTGCTGGATGGCTCAGGTGTGGTGTGGCACGCAGGAGAAGCTCTGACAATTCAAATCCCACTCCTGTCACACTCACACAGCAGCACTTTTGCAAAGTGGGGTTTTTTGCACACAGCAACCTGTGCAAACCAGTCCTCATTGGAGCCAGGAAGCACCCAAGCCCAGGTGGGGGTTAACTCCTGGTTCAGGAAGACACTGCTCCTCAGAGAATGTGGTTGGACTCTTACCTGCAGACTTGATTTTCTGGCTGGCCTGCATAGTGCTGTCTTCATGGTCGATTGGCTGACTTGACAAGGAGAAGATCCAGATTTCTGCCACCTTCACTGGAGCCTCTTTGATGTTGCTGAAAAGGCTCAGAACCTGGCCACCTTCTGTAGGGTGCTGCATGACCTGGGACAGAAATCAAGCAGTACAAATCTGCATTTAAATGTACTCAAACTCGCATCATTTGCATACTACAAGAGTTATTTATGTTAATGGAGACACTCTACATTTCCAGGACCTTGTAACCACAGGAGCCACTTGCAGGCAATACACAAGGCTAGCTGAGATTTTATCTGACTACCAATGAAACTGATGGAAGGAAGCAAAAAACATTCTGAGCTTAAGAGCTGATTAGCTCATCCCTGAAGCACAGTACTTGACTACCTCATTACTATCTATTTGCTTCCCCAGCACAGCACTGATCTGAATTTTCAAGTTACCCACCTTCTTAACACCTAATTGAGGAACTTCATTTTGTCTCAATACCCAGCAAAAGAGGAGGTAAAAGCAAAAATTCTTGGTGAGATACAGATGTAAAGTGCTTCCTAAAGCAAAATATCCTTGCTCTAATGAGCTGACACATGAATCTCAGAGGAACTGGCCACCACCCTGGGACAATGAAGCAGGAGCTCATGAAAAACAAGTCAGTGGTGGAGGCAGAGAGACATCTTGGTGCAGATTTCTCCTTCCTTTGCCACTCACAGCTCAGAGGTTTCTCCCCAGAACCTTGTGCTCTCCTCTTGCTCACCAGAGTGAGCGAGCACATCACCTGCACATCAGCTTTCCAGCACACCAGGCTGCTCTGCCAGTTCCTCACAGGGACTCAAACAGACCTGAGCTGATGAGGAACATCTGCCCCCTGCTCTGAAACTGCTCACTCTCAACTCCATTCACTGCTTTGCCTCAACAGCTAAGAGAACTTTTTTTTTCTTTTTTTTAAAGAAATGAGTCAGTGGAGTTTAGGGGTCATCATCCTATAAACTCCAAAGAGGGAGGGGGGGCTTGTAAAATATGTTTTTCTGAAGACTTAAATTTCATAAATATTCCAGATGAGCTGGAGAGCAACTATTTCCTAACATGGTGAACCTTTGAACATTTTTGACCTTGCAACCCCAGTCAGCTGACACACAAACAGACACAAGAAAAACCACATGCAGCAGCAGCCAATGCCCAACACTTAGATGACTCTAATTAATGGGCCCACATGTTTTCTGCCTTACAGCAGTATTTACTTTCCAGCTGTCCAACAAATCAAACAGCACAGGAAAAATGTTAGCTGCAACACCAAGCATTTGGCCAATTCAAATAAGGAGCTCACCATTCACTGCAAGGCTGAGGGAAGCTGCACTCAAACAGGAGAAGCAGTCTTCAGAGTGAATTATTTGATATAGTAATAACTCACCACTGCATAACACTAGCTTACTTTGGGTAAAAGTCATTTGCTGACAGAATGCAGTCTGATGAAAAATATTGGTGTTAAACTGAACTCGCTACTGCTAAGCCCATTTCTAAACACTCAGACACTGAAACAGCAGAGATTAAACAGGCCATGAAATAACAAAGCATGGAGCTATGCCATTCAAGAAAGCCTTTGTGAATAATTTATCCATATTTGACTCCAGCATTAATTTCATCATTTACTTCTCATGAATAGAGCTCCACCTAAATTACCAACAGCCACAAAATAACAATGGCCAAGGGTTTTTCAGGCAAAGTAAGAGAAATTAATCCTGAACTCTCATACTGTGGCACCGAGAAGCACAGCAAGTCTTGCTTCAACTTTACCACTTCTCAGGGTTGGAAGGCTTGCCCAAGTGACTCTGTCTTGTTCTGCACTTTTGATCTGGACCCTCTAAGAAAGCCACAAAACAATAATAAAACCCTCAAAAGGTCACAAGCTATCCTTATGAAGGCTTTAACTATTAAGACAAAAAACGCTCGATATTATTACTCACTAATAATATCTGGTTAAAATATTGCCCTGTGAATATTGACTACAGCTATTTGAAATCCAGCCAGGCACTTCTCAATGAGCCAAGTGACAACAGTGGGTTTGGAGAGAAGGGGCAATGTCCATGTGGGTAAAGAGACCAGCTCACCTCAGCCATGTTGATGCATCCCACAGCCAGGGTCTTGTAGCCCAAAATGGTTCTGTTCTTGTACCGCTTGCGCCGCTGCAGCATGATCTGGAGCTTGTTGCCTTCCCTCTTCAAGAAGTGAGGGTACTGAGGTGGGAAACAGTGCAAAAGTTCATTTTGTGTCTTGGCAGGATCTCCCAAGCTTTATGGACAAGCTCCATGCCCAAGGAAGAGCCCCAGGGCCTTCCTGAGTGCCTACAACTCGCTCACACGCAGAGAGCAATTTTCAGCTCTGCCCAAACAGCTCAGACACAATCCAGCTCCAAAAACACAATCCAGGCACACAGAGCAGCTGCTCCATGTGGGAAGGGCTGATCCCAGGGGGATGAGCAGCCTCCAGGAGACACTTTCCCTAAGAGCTGAACAGAGGATGCCCAGATCTGGAGCCCATGGGCTGTCCTACACAAACCATGAGCAGTGGCAGGGACAGCCACAGACCCCCACACTCCAGGCAGGAGTTTTCTCCTTCCCTCCAGCACAAGGACATTTCTCAACTGGTTGTATTTTAAGTAATTAAGTCAAGGAAAAAAAAACAAACAAAAACAACCCTGTCCTACTGCCAGGTTACATTGCATAGACATAAATCCTCCCAAGACATGCTCCATACAAGAAAATACATTTTTTTTATGCACCTCCTCCAGGAAGTCCCCAGGAAGGGAAAGCTGTGCAGTCAAGGAGAGACTATTAGGGAGTAAGTAGGGGCTAACCATAACGGAGAAGCTGTGCAAAGGCAGAAAAGTCTTCAAGAAAAGATAAAGCAGCAACCTGACCAGTTCTTACCCAAAGAAAAGAGGAGACTGGGACACCTGCTCCAAATATGCAACATAAATAGTGCTAAATAACCAGCAGACAGGAGAACCTAATTGCTGGGATCTCAAAGAGGTCAGTCCCAAGTGAAGGATGCCTCTCTTGCAGGGAAGAACTACTTTTTTTTTTCCTTGGGACATTATTAAAATTAATTTCCTGCCCATCAAAACACTTGATAAAATCCAATAGCAAACACCACCAGAAACCCCTGAGATATTAATTTGCAGTCCAGAGCAAGCCTGACTGCTCTGCAGGGAGCTGGGAGCAGTGGCCACCCAAACAAGAAGAATACTAATTAGCTGATTGCCCGGCAAGGGCAAGATTACTGCTCATGGCCTGAGGCAGAGGCATTGCAGGAGAGAGGAACAACAGTCCTAAAAAAGTCCTTTTAGTCCTAACTAATAGACAGCCTCAAAGCACACAGAGCCTGTGACTCTGTGCAACATCCCTAAAGAAGGATGGAAGAAAGTTATTGGAGAGAAGGGGCAGGAGGGGCTCAAAAAGCCAGGGCACATCCAAATTTACCATTTCTTGCTTCTGGGGCCCTTCTATGTGTTGGAAGGGCAGCAGGGAAAGGGATTCCTTGCTCTCAGTACAAAGCATTTGAGCCACACCAAGGCTGCTGAAGTACAAATCTTGAACTGAACTCCCAAGTCACCCTTGGTCCCAGGCCAGCTCGATTTGAGCGTGTCCAGTTTTCTGGGATTAAACTGAACAGCTCAAGTCCATACATGTACAAGTTTCTGTTTTTCTCAGGTGTACTGCCTGCCCATCTCTGAAGAGCATTCAGAGATGAGGTAAAAGAAAGGAACAGAGAGACTCAGGCCACTCAGCTCCTCCATTAAAAGCAAGGCTCCAGAAGAAAAGATGAGCTATTTGTGCAGCTTAGTCCAGCTTTTTTAATACCAGCCATGACTTGCCAACTCTACAGAGCTGCTTCAACACAAACTTTTCAGAGATTGTCAGTCCATGATCTAGATTGGAGAGGAAAACAGTTTGGCTCAAAACAGTTTCTGAAAGCTTTTACAGGGAGCACCAAACACCTCAAGGCACCTCTGAGGGGTGAGGAAACACCCACACCAGAACAGTGACAGTCAGGGCAAGACTTTTTCTGAAGCCATAATGATGTAATCTCTCCCATCTGGAATGATTTATTAGCTTAAAGACAGGAATTAAGAGGAGAGCTCTTAATTAATGCCAGAGAGCTGTGCTGTTGTGCTTGGAATAGCTGGGGAATTTCCCTGGGCTCTGTGAACCCCACACAAGTGTGGGTCAGGAGAAGCAGACGTTCCAGCAGGAAGGGTCATGGCAGCTCACCTGCCACAAGGGCTGCTGCTGGTCCAGCTCTAGCCCTAGCTAGGAGGGGAAGCAGGACTGGGTGAGACTCCAGCCTCACTCAACTGTGTCACAGAGCAGGAAACTCCTCCCTGCAGTCTGAGCAGAGACCTGCCACACACCAGGGGCTGCTCGCTGTTGTACCAGCCAGGACACCCCCAGGGAACACTCCCTGCAAAGGACAAGAATGTCCCCAGGAGGAGGAACTGAGCAGGCAGTGACTGAAGGGATGAGGGGCTGCAGATCCAGGCAGGCAGCACAGTGCTGAGAGCTGACAGTGAAACGTGGAGACACTGACTGCTACAGGACAACAAAACCTTGCTCTGTGACACCCACATGCTTCTAGTCTGTGGCCCATCACCAGTCTCAAATATATCCCAGGCACTAAATTCAGATTGTAGCTGAATTAAGCTACAGTTGTTAGCTAGAAGCAGCTTTCAGCCATTGTGCAATTAAGCAGCAGTAAAAGCTGCCATAAAAACCCAGCTGTGCCGTTTCAAGAATGTTTCCCAGGCCTTGCTGCATCCAAGACCACCAACCCTTCCTGCAGTCAGAGACCATCAGCACATCTCTGCTTTCAGCTCTGCTGCAGGCTCAGTGTCACAGACACTGCTCTCCTCTGTCCTGGCTCAACTCCCAGCCCCATCAGGGGAAACGGAGTTAAACTGAGCCCCAGAGAAAAACCCAAACCACCACAATCCAAATTAATTCCAAAAACATCTGCAGACTTGCTCCTTGCTGACACAGGACTGGCAGAGGAAGACCTGGCTTGTCTTAGAGCTTTGCTCTCAACCATGGGAAAGCTGCAGCCACAGGATCCAGGTGTAGATATTCCTGGCATGCAGCTTGGTTACTCCTGCTCACAAAAGAGGGGATGCAATGTTGCAGTGAACCCAGCCAAGTGGGCTGGGCAGCTTGGGCAGCTGCAGAGTTATCATCTGTCTGCAATTAAACCTTACCTGCTTCAGGTCTGAGCAACAACCAGCTCCACATCACCACCTGAGCCTTTCTCCTCACCAGATCCAAGTCTTGAAGTCAAGATCCAACCAAGAGTCACAAAACACAGATAATCCAGGCACGAATGCTCCTGTCTGGCTCTGCTCTATGTGTGCAGCACCCTCTCTCTCACTTTGAGCAAGCCAGCCCTTATTTACCTTGTTTCCCTTCTCAGGAGGTAGCTCCAGGGCAGCTCCTCTTTTTTGAGGAAAAGAAGAACCAAAAAAATGCAGTCACTCCAATTCCCAGCTATTCCTGTGACTCCACAGCCTGGAGTAACCATAAGCACACTGCTCCTGCCTCCTCAAATGGTTCCTCCCTCAGCAACTCCAAATCACAGGCTCACCTGACTCCTTCCTGCTACTGCCTTCTGTCACCACCCCCATGGCTGCCATCCTCCAATGCCTGCTCATAAAAAGAAGGCAGTAAAAGGCAAAAAAAGAGCCAGCTCACTCTGCTCCAGCTCTTGCCACAGCTAGGACTTGAAGAGGACAGACTGCAAAGGAAGGAACACTGTGAACCAGCACCCTGCCCCGGACCTTGAGTGCTGAGAGGCAACTCAAGCTGTGCTGCTGCTCACCAGGATCTCTGTAATGGGTTAGCTGCACCACCTCATTAGTGGCTTGTCTTCATTTTCTTCTATCTTCACTCAGAGTCAGGATTAAAACACGAAGAAGACAAATTTTCTCATTTGGGCTTCGTTGTTTATTAAATCTTATCTAAAATACAGAGAGTTCTGCAACACTTCCAGCTACCAGCCAAAAGTGAGCAAAATGGAGGTGAATTTAGCTAGCTACAAGGTCTTTGAAAGCTAAACAGTCCAATAAAGAGCTAACACCTTTATTATTTATACTTTTAACCCAATAACCAAACACCTGTGACCCACAGTGCAGCACTAACTGTCCAACCAAAAATTACTGCCTGAAACCATGAAGAAGAACAAAGAAGACAGAAAGAGACAACACCCAAGAAGGTCCATCTTGTCCCATACCCATTACTATATTCTAAAAACCCCAAATTCCAAACCCTTCACCATGTGAAATCCCATACTTCCATTCTAACCACACACCTGTGGTTCTAACACTATCACCCAAATTTAGAAGCCTTCTCCAAGGCCTCAAGCCAAAAGCGGTGTTCTCCTGGGGGTCAGAGTCAGAAAGCACGGAAAGCTCAGAAATCCCAGGTTTCTGGCTTCCAACAGATCTTCACCCCAGAGCCAGCATGCAAACACCCACAAGGGAGCTGTGCAGATGAAGCCATCCATCCATCTATCCATCCACCCATCTGTCTGTCTGTCCATTCATGCCTACCTGCAGTGAGAAGGTCAGTGCCAGCTCCGTCTCCACGTGTCCACTCGGGGGCAACACGATCTCGTGGGAGCGCAGGATGCGCTTGGAGCCCTGCAAGAAACAAAGTCCAGCACCCGGTGAATTCCCCACCTCTCACATCCCATCCCAGCCCGGCTCGCTGCACACCAGGAAACGTTGTCAGGGACTACCAGGGAGAAGTGAACGGAAGGCTCTGACCTTGTAATTCTGTGAAATATTAATGAGATGAAAGGCAGATATTTGACTAATAAAGATTTGGGCATATTTACCGTCCCTAACGGCAACAATGCAGCTTTTGTTCTGCTAAACACCAGCCTTGAAAGACTGTGAGTCAACTCCCAAGCCCTGGAATTGAAGTCTCCTATTTTCACTTCAGCCAATAGGTACAAGGCTCTTCATCTCCCAGGTCTGGAGGCTGCAGCATCATGCTTAAATCTCCAGCCTTTAGCCGTGACAGACTGGGCTTTGCTTTTTGTAAACACACACCCCTCCCTGGGGAAAATGAGAACTTCAACCTGTCTAAGCAACTGCCAGTAGCTGGGGGACATTAAAGAAAAAATTCACTAAGCATCACAGTGGAGTCTGGAGATGTAATGTATCACAGGGGAACTCCAAATCAACCCCGTGTGTGGGCTGCCTTATGCTAACAGAGTTACCAGGCTATTTACTGTGTGAGCATTTCATTCCAGGCAATGTTTGAAGAAAAACTAGCAGAGAAACATGACAGACTGCTGCCTAGCAAACCCTTCTGCGCTGTTCAAACACAGTGGCAAGTTTCAGAGGGCTCTGGCTCCATGTTCTGCTGAGGCTGCAGATCTGGCTTTGTCCAGACGGGCTGATCTCCCAGAAGCACAGAACTGGAGCTCTCAAAAAAGCAGCATCTGAGAAATCAGAGACAGACTGGAAGGGGGGTGAACACCTCCAAGGGGAAATGCAGTCTGCCCCTATCAGCCTCAAAGAGCATCACCATGAGATGAGAGGCAGCACAGCCTGGTTTACATCCCCTCCTCCCCAAACACAACTTCAGCTCCTCTCTGGAAAGGCTGAGGTGCCTGAGCTCCAGCAGATCTGACACCAGACAACAGAGCAGAGCCAGGCACCCAAGGGCTGCCCCCAGGACAAGCAGCACACGTGCAAGTGAAGCACAGCCAGCCTGGCCCCTGGCAGCAGCAGCTGCTCCATTTGTGCAAAGCTCCTAATAGCAGCAATCTTGCTTTGCTGGTTATGCAACCAAAACCTAATGAAAGACCAAATATAGTTGCTTTTAAAAGGCCGCAGCAGATAAACAGAGCAACAGCTCGGGAAAATGCAGCTGACAGCTCTTTGAACATCTCTGCTCTGCAGGCTGCAAGGAGACGTGGGAAATGCAGGTAAAGATGCTCTCATTAGGTCTGAATTCAGTCATCCCCTCTGGAAGGGCTCTGGTGTCTGACAACTCTCGTGCAATTCCCCACACAAAGCAGTCATTTGACAGACATCGTGTATTTGATGATCCAGTACCACCAGCCACCAACAACAGGCACGTCAGAAACCTGACTGCTGGCCAATAAAGCATCCCTGAAAAAGCCTGTTAGCATCAGCTTCATAACCTGCAAGCTCTAAAGGGATTTTTAATAGTGTGGTGAGGACTGCTCAAGTGCCAGAGCCTGAACACTGCAGCAATGCACATCTCTACACACACAAAACAGGATGTGAAACCCCCATGGGTTAAAATTCCCTACAGATCTGTGGGCCCGGAGTAATCTTTCACCTATAAAAAGTGTCAGCAGCAGTAATCTGGACAGGAAAAGAAGGTTTTTGCCCTAATAAAAGCTTCTGAATTCTTCAACCCAAGTCTGGCACTCTCTGGGCATAGATCATTTGCTGACAAGCCTCAGGTGCTTACAGTGATGCATTCATCATCCAGGAGGACAAACATATGGAAAGCTTTCAGCCTTGATAAGCAGTTTCTGACAGCCTGGAAACCCACAGCAGTGCTTCTGAGGTTCCCACAAATCCAGGTGTGTGAAGCAGCTCCTTGCCTTTCTGCTCTCTGCTGTGGGTGCATGAAACCCCTCCAACATAGAGGGACACATTTTTACCCCAGCTGGACAACTCAGAAGTGAGAGGCACCAATGAAATCCTCAACTACGTGTTCTTCCTTCCTGATTTCACCTTCCAAACTAGACTTGGTGTGCTTTGACACAACCAACTCTCTGCAGAGGTTTGCCTGGCTCTTCATTTGAAAAGCAGAAGCTTTTCAGCACAGTGTCTAAGGTTGCAATATAAGATGTGACCAAAATAATGGATTGTATCACCATCTGCTAAAACCAGGTGGGCAGTGTTCTTTATCTTTTCCACAACCCATCCTCCCTCCAGGAGATATCTCCTGTTAATGGCCGCTGAGTCCCACTGCATGACTGATAATCATCCCACTGGGAAATGCTCCACCGAGGGGGAGGAGCCAAGCCTTTCCTACCTAGATAAAATCTGCGATTTGGAACATCAGAGCAGCCTTTTCCCACTGGATTCCAGAGGAAAACTACACTTTCTACAGGAGCACTGCTCCAACTGATCCACATCTGTCACTGCAGGAGGATGCAGCCACCATTTAATGGGATTGCTACCAACACCCTGACTGACTGACTGGGTGTCAAGTTGGATTCTGACTTGGTCAGTGTTTGGGTTTATTCTTTGTAATACTGCATTTCTATTTTAATTTTTCCTAGTAAAGAACTGGTATTTTCCATTCCCATATCTTTGCCTGAGAGCTCCTTAACTTCAAAATTATAATAATTTGGAGGGAGAGGGTTTACATTGTCCATTTCAAATAGAGACTCCTGCCTTTCTTAGTAAACACTTGTCTTTCAAACCAAGACACACAGTTAAATGTTCAGCTTCTAGGTCTGCTAGGCTTTTCCTAGTTAAGCACTTCAGTGTTTGCAGTGACAGCAGCACGTGAGCTGAGCGCGGTGGAACTGAGCTCCCTTCCTTCCCAGCCCTCCTCCAGGCAGAGTGACCTACATGGAGGTACCTAATTAAATGGCACAAACATCTGCTGTGAAGTGGGTTATTTACCTAGGATGACAACTGTATTTTAGGAAAAGTAATTAGTCTGTACAGGCACCCTACAAATCTTGGCCACAGACTTGATAGCAGAGCTGCCCACCAACAGAGGAAGGCCCAGATTCCCCAAACCAAGACCCAGTTAGCAAGATGTTCAGCCCCAGATTGTTAAACAGAGAATCAGGCTTGGATTTTGTGCCAGCTCAGGAAGAAAAAGTGACATGTGATCTGTGAAGAGCATTTTTACAAGCAGAGAAGCTCATGCTGAGCCATCAGAGAACAATATTCTTCATTTATGACAGTGAAATGAGGTAGGAACGCAGGAGAATGGTCAGAAAAGACCACAGATCCAGAACACCCTGATGAGCCTGGGAGGAAGTCTGTGGATGCAATGGACCCTTATGTGGAGGTAAAGCTCAGTTTGGGCACCTGCCAGTATTTTGAGTCAAACAACACAATTCTTAGAACTGAGCAGCAATTACCTGCATTTTGACAGCAATGACCCCAGAAATAAGCTCCTTATCCAATTCCTTTAAGACTACCAGTTTCTTTAATGTCAAGCTGCACAACCTGCAAACAGGAACAGAAGAGAAACAGTTACAATCATGCCTAGAAAAGGAAAAAAGCTCTCATCAGCTTTTACACACAGCAGTATCCCAATTTGAGGGGGAGCAGGCTCCAGACACAAGCCACACGCTGACACAGACAAAGACAGCAGAAGTACAGGGGGATTCCCTGGCTTCTCAAAACTGAATTTCTCAAGACTGAATTTCTCCAACCTTTCATAAACACAAGGAGGTGGACAGGAGGTACATCTGTCTCTGCCACAGGCCACAGACAGAACTGGCCTCCACTGACCACAGCCTGGGAACCTTTGCTTCGAGTCAGACCAAAAGCTGCAGGGTCAGAGGAATTAAATTCCAACAATATGAAAGCACAGGGTCAAGCTAATTTTAAACTTGTCTGCAGGCTTCCCTAGATTGTTGGCTTTTTCAGTTTCAGCCTCCTGGCTCCCAAAGATCTCGCTCCCACCTCCTCTTGCCACCCCACACATTCCTCTCCTCACCCCCAAACAAAAGTGCCAGCAAGTGGTTCAGGCTCTCTGATGGAAAGAGCTGGTGGGGAACAAAGGGAAGGAGAAAGGAGAGGACTCAAGTGGTGCCCTCTGGCCCTGGTGTTCACATGCCACACATATGCAAGTAAATCACATTCTTCACCCAGGCAATGCCACATTGTTCTGGTTCAAGCTGCAGGGAGATAAAATTCAGCCTCTGCAGCCGAGTTCAGGCTCTGGGTAAGGGGACCATGGCATTGGCACAGTCACAGTTTCACACATGATTGGGGGGATTCATATGGCATACCCATAAGCAAACTTCAGGCGAAGATAAACCTGAAACCCAGACAGCTCAGTTTGAGGATAGCAGAGGCCAGAGAAAGCTGCTGGGCGGGCTGTAGTGACTAGACATCATCTGTCACACTGGCCAGGAGCCAGCAGTGCCTTTGTGTCAGGTCCTTACTCCATGGCATGGGCATCTCTGGCCTCTGGCATGGAATGCCAGCAGACACCAGCACTGCTCTTCTCAAACCCACTGCCGAGCTCTTTCTCCCAGATCAAGTGTAACACCAGGGGTGAACTCCAGCAGGAGGTGGCGATGAAAGAGTAGCTGATGCTGGATTTTGGGACTGAAGCCTGCAGTTCAACTACAGCACTTGACACTGGTGCCAGGTGCCTGACAATGCAGCACTGCAAAGGTGACTTGCAGCTCCACCACCTTTTCCACCGCTTTGCTGCAGTGCCTGAGGGCAGACAGGATCAGCCTGGGTGCAAAACAGCAGGAGAGATGCAGCTAAAGGAGTGTGGGCAGATGTTGAAGCAAGTACCGCTGGTCTCATCCTCAAACACTCATGGCTCTGCCTGAGCTCTGGTTTCTCACACAGGGAAGAGCCAGTCCTACGCACCCCAGCACCTCCCCAAACACGTCCTTGCCAGCCTCTTCCCCACTCCAGCCCATGCCATCTGCTGTCCCTCCTCGTTTGCAAGGCTATTGTTCCTGCTAAAACCCCCAAAACCCAGAGAGAGAAAACTATGAGCTCTCTCCTTTACACAGCCAGTGATGCTGCAGAAATTACAGAGAAGCTGGAACAACCAAGGCTGCCTGGGTGTCTGTCCCCTCCTGTCCCCTGCCAGCAGCTGTGCGCCCTGGCTGTCAGGTGAAGCTGCATCTCTCAGCCTGGAGCACAGGACAGGGTGCTGGCTTTTGCTCTGCACCCCAAATAAAACAGCAGGCACAGACAGATGTGCCTGGGGCTGTGAAGCAGCAGGGCCAGGGGCTGGAGGAAAGCTGTGAAGCCCTTTGCTTTTTTTGTGAAGCTGTAGCTGCAGGACCATTGTGCTCAGCTTGCCAAAAGCCACAGAGCCCAGGCCAGTCAGGTGCTGGCAGCAGAGGTAGGACAACACACTGGCATTGTCTCAGCTGGCAGGCAAGGAACAAAGGCCTTTTCTGTCCAGCCCCGAGCTCGAGGATGGAAAAGGTACGGGAAGAAACAATGGTGTTCTCAGCACACAGAGAGGAGCACAAGGAGGGCGTTCTGTTCTCCGCCGGGCATTCCTTCAATTCATCATTTATGAGCTTTGATCAAACCCTGTGGAGCACTTGCTGCTTGAGGGGGGGGGAGAAAAAAATAAAATTAAAAGCCTCCTTTAGAGTGATCAGAAAAACAAAAGCAGTTTAAAAAGACATGGGACACATCTGCTTTCTTTATCCCCCATTGCTGGGCTGCTGGTACTAAAAGGCACTTCACACAAAAAAACAATGGAATGTTTATCCTCTCCATCGGCAGGGGGCAGGGTGTGTGGGGGATGGATAAAAATCACTTTAAATCCCATCAGATCACTCTTATCCTCAACAGCTATCGCAGTCTAAGTTGGCAGCTTACAAAATCAAAGCAATATTCAGAACATGTGGCAGAAAGGGGCCATTCCTCACCCAAATCAGATGAAAAGGCACACCCCAAGTGCGTCCCTGCCACCAGCTCGAGGATCCTGAATTACTCAGGCACAGGTACAGCAAGGGTTTGCTGCAGGAATTGCAAGGATTTTATGGCACAGTGTGCCGTAACTGCCTCTGATAACAGTGCTCTTATCTTTTGCTAAGGTTTTACTGTACTTCCATCAAGTCTCAGGGGTCACAGCCATCAGGCTCGCTTCTATCACCAAACCTGTTAGCTTAAACACCGGTAAATAAAACGGAGCAGACATGGGTGGAGCTGGAAAGACACAAGGCTGCATTTGGAAGTGTCTAATACATATAGATACAATCTCTGTGAACGCAGAGAAAATAACCTAGCACACACAAGGGGAACCCAGCAAGCCTCAGGAGCTGAAAGAGCCTGCAGGATTTTGAAAGCCTGGGACTGCAATTCAGGAGGTACAGAGAAATCCTGTCTGTGCGTGTTTCAGCAGTGACCTACACAAGGGATTCAGTCAGCAAAAGCACTAAGTTAGCTGAAGCTGACTTAAGTAAGGACAGTGGAAATCTGAGAGCCACTATTTCCAGCCTTTATTGAAGGTTCAGAGTTGATGTCCCTGCCAGGAGCTCAGCTGGTCCCAAACAGCAGCAGGAGCCTCTGTCCCCGCTGGTCACTCACATGTCCCCACAGCTAGCAGGTAAAACCAGCCTGGTTTCAGGTTAACAAATTATGAGACAGCTTAATGCTACAATAAAACTCCATCTTTCTACTCACTGCTGCAGGAACTGAGTTTTAAAGAGAAACCTCAGCCTGGCCCAATGGTTTCAACTCGCTTTACTAATACAAGTTAGGCTGAGTAGCTTCTACACAAACCCTTTGCTTAAGGAGGCAGCTCTCTGCAAAGAACATAACATTTTGGGAACTGAGATGCAGCAAACGTGTCCAGAATGACCAAATGAAGTGTCGCATTCTTCACTCACTGGATGTTTTGCTTTTGCATCCCTCTGAGTAGGAAAATCAGGAAAATAAAGCCCCTCCAAGAAAAAATCTGCCTTGCTGAATTAAATGTCTGTTTCTCCACAGGGAGCACAGTAATTGCACCGAGACCTCGTTCACGCAGAGACAGTCAAATCAACAGGAAGGAAAAATTAAAAATTAAAGACCTGCATTTTAATTAAACCCCACTGAAGTACAGAATAATAACAAGATGCATCCATAGTTATAGGGGACTCCAAGTACAAGATGGGAGCTGGGGCAGGGAGACTGTAGGACACAGATACCCTTTGTCCAGGTTCAGAGCTGTGAAGAACTGCTCTTAAGTAAAGTGTTTCACTTTCCTCTGAGGTCTGAAAACCTCAATCAGCTGATGGCCATAAGGAAGGAATTGGTTTCCATTTGACCACTGGACAGTTCTACCTCATCCAAGTTATTTCAGCACTTCAGGACAGCAAGCAGCCTCCTGAGCTGACACTTTACACCCACATCAGTCCCAAAATAAACCACGAGCCACTCCAAGGAGACCTGGAGGGAGACACCCACCTACACACGCCTTGCCCAGACAAGCAGAATCATTCTGCAGGTGTGTCTGTGCAGGAGGGGCCAGAGCCAGCAGCCCTGCACAGCATTTTGGGGAGACAGCTGCTCCAGGAAGGTATGAATGTCTGCAGCACACCGAGCTGGCTGCACCAGGAAGAAAAGAACAGCACATGGACAAACTTGTTGCTGCACTTCCATGCTAAAAGCAGGGCTCTGTACTGGCCCAGGAGCTAGCTAGGGGAGAAAGCAGGGCAGAAGTACCATCCTCAGGAAGATGCTTCCTCACTTTCCAAAGCTTAATGAGACAACTCCTTGAACGTGATCTAATCTAGGTCACATTATCAGGGAAGTTTCCAGGCAAGGTGAAATCAAAAGAGGAGGCAGAGGTCAGGCACCCCAGTTTCTGCCATGACAGAAACATAACCTGAATAACCTGCAAAGAAACCTAATAGTCCTTCATTCACATTTCCCACTAAGCTGACCTTTAATCAGCTGTTCTGGCTATAAATCCATTTGAGTAAGGTTTAAGCAGCCAGGAAACAATTGCAGAGCCAGTATTTTCATTGTTCTTGTTCTCAAGGATCTTGAAATCCTTTTCCCAGCATTCATACTGAGAATAAGCTCTTAAGATTCTGAAGACTAAGAGCTATAGAAGTATAATAGAAATGCTGGAGCAAGCAGGTCTTGTTCAGCCAGGTAGGAGGATGGCAGCTTATTTTACACAACAGGTTCTACCCAGGACCTCACAAGGACACATGTACAGCCAGACACCATCCCTTTATAGCTGAAATACTGTCCTGCTCACTTCAAATAAATTACAGATATGCCTACTCCAAACTGAGCAAGGAAAAGGGGGTGGGCATGTTAAAATTTTGCAGGTCTGCATAATTTTTATAAGATCCTAGAACTCCACATGGGCACATTTGCTACTTGAAGTTAATACGACCAAGCAGTAAAGCACAGCTGAGCTTAAGATACTCTAATCCAACATATCAACTGGAAAATGCTGAGAGATGTCTTGACCTACTGAAGGGGAGACATTGCTGGATGGCTCACCAAGGGCACAAAGGGATCAGGGTCCCACAAAGCAGAGTTTGCATTGGCACATCTCATTTGTCAGGGCTTCAGTGTGGGAAACAGAAAAAGGTACAAAACTTGTAAGGAAAGGGCACTGCTGGCACACAGCAATGCTGGTGTTAAAACCAAATCCCCTCAGGTGTTAAAGCCAAATCCCCTCAGCTCCACACACTCTTCAGGTAGCCAAGCAGAATTTCTTGTGGCAGTTTTGTCACACACAGCTGTTCTACCTGGCCAAGAAGTGACATATTCCAAGTCATACCTGCAGGAAATCAGCCTGACACCAACTGCTCACCTCCAGCTACATGCTCTGAACTGTGCTACTAAAAAACAGCAGCTTTCTCTCCCTCCAGGAAATCGTCTCAGCAAGAGCAGGGGTAGCTCTTCACACATACCAGGGGTAGCCCTTCACACATCTGTTGGCCCCAGTTGGATCTCAGTGCCTGCACACAATGCTGTACATTGGTTTCTTACTCTTCAATTTGATGATTTCAAATCCCTTTATAGGGTGGCTTAAAGGAGAAAAAAAACCACTGACAAAGCAGGGATTAAGTCTGTTTCTCAGGCTATGGAGTATAAAGGACTCAGGCAACTCACCTAGGTGTTCACACCATGCTGGCTGCAAAGCCAAGCATGGGCACAAATGCAGTTAAAAACATCTCTCCAGGTTTGCCTCTTCCAAGCCCAACATCCTCCAGAACAGGACTTCACAGCAACCTGTCACCAAAGTGAGCACCAGGGAAAGTGCCTGTGGTACTGGTGAATTAGGTTTGATAATATTTTCCAAGTTTTCAGGCAGTAGGAAGATGCTTTATTAGTTTTAAAGGATAAAGTCAGCAAATAACAAAAAACTGATTCATGGTTAAGGCTCCTGTCACAGACACCAGGACTGTATTTCCTACACTACAGATGACACAAACACATCTGATACTGTTGTTTTAATTCAGTAGTAGCCGGAGCAGCCAGGAAGGAAGGAGATGGAGGCAGACCAGGCACAGTCACATCCACCAGACCAAAAGATCTGTGGGTCTCACCAGCTTGCAGGAGACTGCAGCAGAGCCCAGCAATGCCAATCTCCCATCTGAGCACCTAATGAGCTCAGCCAAAACACCAGGATGGGGGAACCTTTAGGATGTGAGCTGGACAAGCCATTTCTGCAGCTAAGGCTTCGTCTCTCAACAACGCAAAGGCACAACCCATAAAGTTTATGTGAGCCAGCCAGGGTGGAGAGCAGCTCACACATTGGCAAAGAAAGATACACAAATGAGCAAACGAATCACACCCTAGACCCAAAGGAGACTCTGGGAGGAAGAATGCAAAAAAACAAACCAGGGAGTGGGGGATGAAGAGCAGAGACCTTCACAGCTGGAACAAGCCCAGCAGCCCCTCCACTCTCTGGCACACCCCTGAGTGCCATCCTTATGCAACCCTGCCCCAGCCAGCAGGGCCTGACCACTGGACTGGCTGTTGCAGGCATGCTGTATGTTACAAAAACTTATTGTACTCTTGGCTTTTTGCAAATATTAGAGTAGATACTATATGTGTGGTGGTTAAATGGTTTTTAAGATATCATTTTCTTTAAGAGGCTAATAAAGCATCTTTGTAGTAAGTGAACTACCTTTTTAGTTAAATAACACCCAGTAAAAACTAATATACCAATTACCAACACCAACTGTTGACAAAAATTAAAAAACACAACTCAAATTAAAAGTAATAAGAAAAATTAAAACCACAGCCAAAAAACACACATACTCTAAAAAAAAAAAACCTCAAAAACTAACATTCTTAGAATATAGAAAATAGTTTGTAAAAAAGTTTGAAAATATATGGTAAGTCTACAAATATACGATGAGCTAATCAATTTTATAAATCTACCAAAAAAACCCCTCTAATTTTTCACACTACAGAACGCTGCCTGCCTGCAGCCCTTCCCATCTGCCCCTGAGCCCTCCAGGACTAGCAGAAGCCACATGAAGTTGCCAGCAGCTGAGAAGGACCATTAGAGTGTGTGCAAAATGAGGTTTACTTTCTCGGTAGATTTAAAAAAGTTTAATAAAAGACAATAAGAGAGAAACAATAAACCAAAAGGTTATAATGTCAGGGTGCTTGGCATTCAGCCAAGAGCACCCCTGCTGTTTTGAAGACACCCCTTAAATTTATTACCTCGTTGCATATTCCCAGACCTATCATATATTTTCAAACTTTTTTATATGCTATTTTCCATATTCCAGGAACTGTTTTACATGGCCACTCCTTGAGTCCACCTTTTCAGAGCACGCATGTTTCTTAGCTGTAGTTTTATTTTTTTAATCAGTCTTAATTTTGGGCTGTGGTCTTCAGTTTCTCCAGAGGGTCAGTGCTGGTAGCTGGTGTATCAGCAGCAGCATCTTCACTGGGTGCTATCCAACCAAGCAGGCAGGTCACTTACTACAAAGATACTTCATCAGCCTATGGTACTCCTAAAGAAAAACTGTCTTAGCCATTTCAACACCACACATACAGCATCCACTCTAATATTTGTAAAAAGCCAATACCATAACATGTATTTATAACAAGAGCTAAAGGCTTTCAGCTATGTGCAATTCACCTCAAGGCGTGGAGCAGCACATCTGTCCCGGTTTGCACAGCACATCTGTCTCGGTTTGCAGCAGCATCCCCTCCCAAGCTGCACCCAGCCTCCTTCCAGCACACACCCAAGGGAATCCTCCCTGTGGCAGCCAGTTCTGCTACAGGGAGATGAAAGGGTTAAGCAAAGCACCTCAAGGCACAGGTTTTCTCCTTGTTCTCCTCCCTGTGCCCTCCTCCAGCACATCCATGAGCATAGCATCCCCAAACCCAGCAGCAAGCTGGGAGCTGTAACATCTGCACAGCAACTGGGGGTGTCACAGCTGCATCTCTCCAACCTCTCTGCAGCCCTGCTACAGGTGAGACTGGCCCTTCTGACAGCCTGCTGGCAAATCCTCCCTCACTGCTGTGTCCAGAATGCTGTTTTCCAAACAACCAGTGCCCCAGCAGCTCCCCTCCCCAGCCACCAGGGCTGGAGTGCAGGCACATCCAGAGGGAAGCCCACTCTGGTTTTGTATTTAGGATTTTCCTCTCTGGAGCAGGAAGCACAGCTCTCCAAGTACTCCTGCACTCAACTTTCAAGATGCCTGGTGTCATTCTGCATTTTGTCCCCACTGCTGAATAGCTCACTGTGCTCTGCACACTCCTGTTCCCCACCCAGTGCCCTGGGCAGACAGCACAGTCACAGCAGTGTCCTCAAAGCCTGCAAATCTTTAGAGTAAAAGGACTCTGCCCCAAATATTCTGATCTTCCCCTTTGTCTGTACATCAGCCATCTAGAGGAAAAAACAAGGAGCCTGGAGTTGAGGCTCATGTCAAAGAAGGCTCAGTTCTGCTCGGGTTATCCGTCACTGTGATCTCTTCAGCAGAAGAAAGTAGGACTAAGAAGCCTCCAGCTAGGAAAGCAGTCAAGGAAAAACAGATGGCTTCTTGGCATGCCCAAAGCTGAACTTGCTCCCAGGGCATGAACAGTGTGCCATCCCTCTGCCTGATTTCTCTCCACTTCGAAGAGCTCCCTCAACATCACCTGACACAGAGGAGAGCTGAACAGCCTGTCACCCCAGAGACCAGACTGGCTCTCACCACGGGTCACATCAAATTACTTCTCACTCAGCCATCCAAGAACAATTCCTAGCTCACTAGCAAGTCAGGCACATGGCATTCCCTCTCCAAGCCAAGATCCTGATGCCATGTAATTCTTTGGAATACAACCACCTTACGCTGTTGCAAATACACAGACTGTCTGAAAACGGTTGTAGGAGTTTTTTTTAATGAATTTTGGGGGGTGGGTTTTATGGTTTTGAACTTGCTTTGTCCCTTGCTGATCCATCTCAACCCAAGGCAGCAAAGCCAGGGCAGGTGAACCATTCCTAACCACTTCCTGTAACCTCAAAACCTTAAAAACTGTACCCTTTAAACCATCTGTATCAAGCACCAGTGAAGAGGCTTTTGTTTGTGGAATTTGCCATGTGGCCCAACACACACAAGCTGGGAGAACCACACAGGCATAATTTAGACCCCAAAAAGCTTTATTGCTTCTTTAATGAGAACTCAGTGTCCTGCAAGAGCAAAGCCAGAGCAGCTAGCAGCAGTGAAAAACACTGTGAACTTCGATGGTACGTTTGGTATTAGCCAGCACAGCAATCAAATATGCAAAGCATGTTGCTGGAGGGCTTGCTTTCAGGCTAGGAGAACACAGAACCCAATACCATTCCCATTGCAGCAAGCCTGCCATTCTGGCCTTTTTCCAGGCAGGCATGAGCAGCCAGCCCCCCAACACCTCTCAGAGCCCATGGTCTGTGCTATTCCTTCAATTGCTCCATGTTTTGTGCTGGCTCCCTTCTCCCTTGACTCCAGAGATGAATGGTCTGACATCCAAAGAAGTGTCAAAATTGGTTACCCAAGTTTGAAACATAGCTGTTCTACACAATTCCCACTGTGTCTAAAATACAGGATAACTATTTAGCACCCCAAAATATGACTTCTCTCCAGCGTGCAAAAATACAGAACTAACAACTTGAACAACAGGGAAGGAAAACTGAAACTCTAAGCCCCAATGTATTCAACTGCAGGTCAAGAAGGAAAGTCAGGAGAAACACCAGCTCCACAAAGAGCAATTTCCAGAGCTGTACCCAAACCCTGTGTGATGCTCAGCTGTGCACTCTGAGCCCCACAGCTCTGCCTCACCTGTGCACAGGTGCTTTCAGCCTGGGACTGCAGCACTGGCAACCCATTTGTTCTCCTGCCACAGCACAAAGGATGTTCCCAAATCAAACACATTAAAACAGTTTAAAAGGAAGGTGGCTCTTTCCCAGAAGCGTTTATTTGAACAGTGCTGGCTTTTACAAGGCAACAACAGACAGCTGACAAAAGCAGCCTCCATCAGCACTAAATATAATTCACAAAGAACTCTAAATCCTGCCACTAAAGCTGGGGCATTCAGCATTAAACTTGCTGGAAACATTGATGAACAGCCCTCAAACTGGAACAAAACACTAAGGGTGCAGCAGCTGAAAGGTACAGCCCCTTGCAGATTTATCTCCCCAGAAAGGAAGGGGCAAACTGAGAGGAGCTTTCCAATATTAACAGTGTCAAAAAAAGGTCTGAAAATGCCAAAGCATCCAGCACTCCTTGCAAGGAAATGCCTCTGATGGAAGTTACTGTGTGCTCCAGCAGATATCCCTTGCATTTTTTCCATCAAATATTCTGGGCAGCACTTGCTCATTTGCACACTGTCTGCTCAGAAGAGCACAGATAAGCGGGGAAGGAAATCACCAGAGAGCAGAAAGAAAGGATCTAGCGAGATTCCAAAAGCCAAACAGCTGAGCACATAACCCCAGCTGATGCAAGAATGAGATGGCTGAAGTGAAACTCCCAGCGCTGCTGCCAGGGATGGAACTCCAGCGGGAACCAGAAGCAGCATTTTAACTTCCAAAACCAGCTGAACTGGACTGAAAAGGCTCACAGTGCCCAGCCTGCTGCCAAGCACAACACGAGCTGCAGCCCTGGAAGGTGCAGAACTCACCAGAAGTGAACAGAAATTCTTGGGATCTCTTGCAGGCTTTAAAGCTGATCTTACATTGAAGCAGCAGCAGATTTTGCACTGGCAAAGACTGGAAGAAAAACCCTTCCGTTGCCCTGAGGAGATACCTGAGTGGGGAGGCACCCTGTATGGCCTGGGGGACAGCCAGGACATGCACTTCCAGCTGGTTTGCAAATAACTTGCATTTTCAAATCACTTCTGATCCCCTCTCAGAAAGAGTGGCTTCATTTAGGGAAAATCCCAGTCTCCAGGTGATCTCAAAATGTCTCTCAACAAAACCTGAAAAGTGCCTCCACCCACGGCACAATTCTTTACATCTAAATATACTCTGTATGCTCTAGTTTCAAGAATTGCTACTGAAAAAGAAAGCACTTGTTTGGAAATAACTCGGCACAAGGTTTTCTCCTCATGACTGAGATTTCTCTCTGTTTCTCCTGAAAAAGGGAGAAAACCTGGCAGCTCAGAATTTGTTTACGGTCTTTTCTGAAAGCTAACATCACCTTTAAGCTTATTAGGGGAAAAAAAGCAACCACAATTTTTACTAAAGTAAAAAAATCTCAGTGCCAAACACTTGCAATGGCAGGCAGAATACAGTGGTTTGCTTAGAAGAACATTTGCATTTCCTTAATACTCTAAGCCTCTTCAGCAGCCATGGGAAGTTGAGCTGGCAAGCAGAGATTCAATATTATTTAGAGATTACAGTTCTTCAGCATCCTTGCTGGTGATATTTCATTCCTGAAAGCAATAAGGGAGCAGCAAAGCAAACCAAGTGCCCGAACTTGCTAGCTCAATTTGCTAAGAATATTTATTGAAACATCAGTGTGACCTGTGTAAACCAGCAGAACAGTGAACTTTGCAAGACACAGGGTGCTCCAAGATGCTCAGACTCCTGTAGGACTTTTAAAATGTTGAATACAAGCAATAAAAAAGAAAGTAATTTATAACCATCATAATCCATTCAGTTCCCTGAACCTTTCATCAGGCTTGTGAGTTCCCACTGAAACTGGATTTATCAAGATAAACTATAGATGCTCTACAAAATAAGCAGACTGAGGTAAATGAAGCATGAACAAGCTGAGTTTGAATGAGAGGCTGCTCTTCTCCAGCAGAATATTAAGGTTCACTGCAGGGAGGGATTACCAAGAAGCCTGTGCAGGAAAAAGATAGTTACTCCATTTGTGAACAAGATCACACCATCAGAATGGAGGCCAAACTGCACAGGCAGACCAGTGTCAGCCCCCTGAAAACATCCTCCTCTAATGCCTCTGCTAACCAGCTAATGCTAACATGACAGTGATGCTAAGAGCAAGGAATAGATGTCAGCATCATTTTGTGGTCAGTGCTCCTGCTCATGGATGAGGCATGGCACATCTGGAGCTAGGTACACTTAGTCAGGCTGTCAAAGAGCATTTCCGTCACATAAACAGATGAGGAGCACCTGTGGGGACGAGAAAGGCCAAGTATCACACATTAGGAAGGATTTATCCTTGATTTTATGTTGTCCATGACCGTGAAGCAAGCACCTTGAAACTGGCTGAAGGGAAACACTGGAACTGAAGCAGTGGCACAACTATTTCACTAAGATACTGTGTGTTATGTAAATAATTTAAGTAATCATACACAAATGTTCATCTAATTACAGATGACCAAGCCATTCTCTGTTTTCACACCTGAATCTGCATGACTGACCCTCAGTGGGGTCCTCTCTTTGCAGATGTCCCACCTCAAACACAGATCAGCTTCCACTCAGACAGAACAGGTCCACTTGGAGAGGTGATGGAGGGTGAATTCACTTGCAGGAGAAAAGCCCAAAGTTACTCATGCAATAGCTTGGAAAATGTGGTGATACTTCTGGAACTAAGATAGGCCCAGGAGACTTAGCAGGAGCAGCAGCAGTCTGCTGGCAGAGGACAAAGAACACAGAAACAAAAGCTAAAGGAACCTCAATTCACTGTTCAAGATGAAATGTTGAATTTCCAGAGATTAGAGAATTGCTTACATTAAACTACCCCGAATTCTGCCACTAAACTGACTCAAGTCTTCTGAGCTGTCCTAGATGTTGATGAATCATTTCACCTTGTTGATAAACAGATGTTGGATCTTGGTGTGTTTGAGATTCAGGCAGCCCCACACCAAATCCTGGCAGCACTGACTGTAACAGGACACTGCAGCTTCCACTCCCTGGGCTTTGTCACCCACCAGGAAAAGCAAGGAATGGCAAAAGCATCCCATGGATCCGAAGAGAGAAAGAGAGCTGCAAAAATTCCCCACTCAGTGGCAAGGCATGTAAGACTGGATATGATGCTTCGAATGTGAAGAGAACTTCTTTTTTCCTAACTTTTATCATACTCCAGCTGTCATATGATTTCCACCTGAGGAAAACTCAGCTATGTCCCCTTTTCTCAGAGACATATCTAACAGATTTCCCCAGCACAGATCTCCCTTGCTCCAGATACTTCCTATCTGCACTCAAAAGTAGCAAGTGGTCAACACATTCTCAGAGCTTGATAAAAATCAAGTGTTCTCAACAAAATCCTTTTTGTTACTGCACTCTGATGGCTACTGAGGTTGCCAACCTGCTCAGAGATGCTTTAGGGATGAAGCATCATTTTAAAAATGCATTTGCAGCTGTGCATATTTCACTTCAATCACTCAATTGTGAATTATACCTCAGCAAGCCCATGAAGAAAAGAGGTGGGCTGTCAGGGGGATGTGAAGGGGGAGAGAAAAGAAAGGAATTTCTACCAAACAAAAGAGCTCCAAGAAACTGATACAGCTTTGCTGGAAGCTATTCCCAGCCCACTCAACATTTTTTTCTGTACACAGACATACCAGAATCCCAACAAGGGGCATTTTTCCTCAGTGAAATACGAACCATCAGCAAATCTGACCACCACTAGAGAGAAATACGACAACCTAATGGAGGCAGAGCAAAGCAAATAACTTTAAACAGTGAAAAAATCTTAGAGTTGTGTAAAGCCAAGAACCAGGAGCCACTTTTAAGAGTGGTGGCAATCTCACACCAGCACCTGCCCAGTGCCCAGCACACTGCTTCGCAAAGCAGGAATCCCGTTTGCTCTTCTGACAAAAGGTGTTCATACAAAATGAAAGCACACAAGACACAAAGCACCTTTCCAGGCCTCCCCAGAAGGCTTGAGGAGAACAGTACAACTCTACAGATGTCCATCAGGCAGCTTTACTGTCCCTTCTGCTTTGCTTTTGGGAATGAAAGTCACAGCAGGGGCCAGTGGCGATGCTGGGAGAGGCCAGGGCAGAAGGAAATACCATGGAAAACGTGCTTGGGACATTGGTGGGACCAGATTTCTGTACTCCAGCACCTGGGAGCAAACTGGTTTTTAATCCAGAGATCCCCTGGATCCTGAGTGGTGTGCAAAGGTGCAAACACCAGCAGTCAGGCTACTGGAGCCTGCAGGAGAGCAATGGTGCCACGCAAACCTAAGCATGCAAACCCAAGCAGCAGAAAGCTGGCCTTGAATGCAGGTGCAGCAGGAACACAAACAGCCACTAGAACACTTAGGTTATGATCTGGAACAAGGAAAAAATTGAATGAACAAGAAAAGCTTATTACAAATGCTTTTTTAAAGATGCCCAGCAGGACATGCCATTTATGTGTCAGAAAAACAGGAGCACACTGACTGAAGGCTGCACAGAGAAAATCCATCTCTGGATTCCCTTCTCCCTGGAAAAAGCTCCGGGTATTTGCTTGAACTAAGCACTATCCAGGCTTCTGATCCTCAGGCACATCCCGCTGGGCCAAGGGTAAGCAGCCACCAAAGTTTTGTCCCAGTGAGCAGCTTTACGCTTGAGCTGCTGAACAGTGCATGTTGGGAGGAAAAAAATCCTCTGATCTGCTATGGTATCTGCCAGTGGCTGTCTCAGATCCTCACCGGGACTGAACACAAACAGGCAAAGCTTATCCAAGTATCTGGAGACACTCAAAGTCTATTTGTGAAGCCCCCACTAATGGTCTTGAGCTCTATTAAGCAAAATAAAGCAGAATTGTGGCCAAAAGAAGACACTGATCCCTCCAGCCTGAAGGAAATCGGAGCACCTTAAATTCTGGCATGCTCTCAGGCACAGCATAGGGGAGAGGTAGAAGAGCAAATAAAAGGGAGTTCAGCCCCTAACAAGCCACTAGCAACATGAAATATATATGATCCAGTTCTTGCAGTTCTCAGCTTTCCTTGTAAATCCTTCATTTTGAGGCAGTGGGTGCAACTTGATCGGGAAAGCAGCATATCATCTTTCTACCACCTAGAACGCACACAGATATATTTTCATTCAAGGGGTCGTTTGGAAGGATCCTTTTGATGCTGAAAACTGCCCATCTGAGGAGAAGACATGACAGAGGAAAGGCTGCAGGACAGCCCCAAGAAAAACTCAGAGCAGACCCTGTAAACTTTAAACCAGCAGGCGGACGGAAATGGGAGGAGGGCAGGATTACAAGAGCTATAGATTTATGATAAGTGATGCTCTAACAATAGCTTTCTTTCAAGAAGGAAGCTCTTGCTGCTGTAGTTAATCTAGTTAGCCTGCCCATACATTTATGGCACTGGGGAAGGACTGCATACAGGACAGGCAAGTCAAACCACCCACTTTAAAGCTCAAAAAATGCCTACCCCATAACATGGACCATAGCAGAGGGGAAAGAAAGAGTTGCTCCCCTCAGCAGCCTTACATGGGCTGCATGTCCCAGGAAGGTCTTTTCCAGCCATGCTTTCCATTTTCATAATTCCTCCCCACCCTGAAAGGTCATGCAGATGAAAACATCAATTTAACTAATGCCAGATGGAAGACAAGTTAAGCCATATGAATCTTTGCTGATTATATAATTACCTTCATTTCTTGCAGAAACATGGAAATGCTTACAGTCACTGGCAGATTATTTTGCACATAAACAAACATTTCTAGGCTGTTTGTACTTTAAAGAAATTAAGTCCACATGGTTTTCACCACGGGCTCGATTACCACGTGGCACATGCATAAAAAAAAACAAGCCTGAATTTGAAACTGCACCAGGAGGTTGCAGACACCCATCTTCCCTAGCAGCCCAAAAATAATACTTTTTTAATGGGCTTATTAACTCATGGTTATAGATTTTCTGGATAGAAACTTAAGATGATTTGCACTTGGTGTTAAATACACCGAATTATTTTCTGCAGACCTCAAGGTCATTTAATTTACCTCTAATGAGCCCCAACCCATCAGCAAGGAAAAGAGCATTGAAACGTTCAGGCTCATTGGCTCCTGAGCCAGAGCAGGGTGGCAATGGGCAGTGTCAACAACAAACACACCTGAACCTCCACAGGTGACTTAGGCAAAATCTACAGGGAAATTTCACATACAGGTAAGGACAGCACCGAGGAACCGCTACAGAGGCAGCTCTGGGACTATAAAACCACAGGCAATTCAAGATCCAGTGCATGGTTGGGATACTTGAATGGAGCTGGTTGTATTTGTAGGTGTCCATCAGAAGCAGGGAGCACATGCTTAAATTTGCATAAGAATCGGTGTGAAAGATTCAGTTCCATCCCCAGCAATCTCCAGCAGCTTTGGTTACACTGTCAAATACACAAGTTAGAAGGTGTCTATTTGGCAATCTCACTGCAAAGAGCTCAGCTCCCAAAGCCGTCTTCCCAAAAAAAGGGAAAGACCAGCTCCACTCCAGCCATCTCTTCAGAACACACAAGCCTTTGGACCACCCAGGGTTTAGAGCACAGAGCTAAAACACCAGCCTCTAAACAAGGGGCTGGGCTTCTGCTCCCACAGTCATTCCAAGTCATTTCCTTGAGTTAGAAACGTGGCACAGTGCTGGGGTGAGTTACCTGCTCCATCCTCACCTGCATAGCAGAGAACTGATCCAGCTGAACACAAACCCACCTCCTCACCTCAGCCCCTCAAAATCCTCCACCCTGATAATCCACCTCACCACCTGAGCTCTCAAACAAGATGCTGGCAGTGGGTAATCTACAAAAAGCCACCAGACACACCAGGTTTGGAGGAGCAGGTAAAAGCCACCTCTAACGTTTATGGTGTCAGGACAGTACAAGAGCTCTGCAGACATCTGAGAGAGCTCTCCAAGCTGCTGGAGCCTTGCTGTGCCTGGCAGAAGAGAGAAATACTTGTGTTTGCACTCCCAAACGTGCAGCACACACATGGACAGCAGGAAGGCAGCCCTGATGCTGGCTGCCCACAGCTGGGAGACAGGCACCGGCAATTGCTCTGCTGAGAACAGCTACAGCCCTGTCACATACTGAAACCACACAACTGAGGCAGCACTGAAATCAGGACACATGGCACAAGCTGAAGTGAAGACTGCACACATTAGATCTGGAAGTTTGCAGGACTGGACTGAGATTGGACCCCACAATACAGACACCCATTTTCAGCACAGCCCCTCCAGAGGCAATCAAATCAAGCTCTGGCACAGCCTCCAGCTGAAGTGTGCAATCCCTGAAGAAACTCAAGACTGAGTGACCTCAAACGATCCTGCTATATTTGTAAAGTCCTACGTGAGACGTCCTCCAACAACCCTGTGACTTTCATAGAAGCTGCACCACCAGACCAGCTCCCTAAAAGAGAAAGGAATCAGTGTCATTAGCACAGAAAATGGGGTTGCTTTCTGAAAACCTAGGCCAACAGTCCCAAAGCCAAATGCATCCAAAGAGAAAGACATGCCTCCAGTTGGTCCAACAGAATCTTGTGAGCTGCTTACTGACGTTTCAAGCTGGTACAGAGCTCCCCAGAATCTCACTGCTGTGATTTCAGGATGTAAAGCAGAACTGCTAAGTGGGCAGCAAACTGTCTGCACGAGAAAGAAGGCTATGAAATATGGTATGGTATGGTATGAAATATGGCTATGAATATATGGAGCACCAGCTGGGAAAAGTCATGTACTAAATGGAAAGGAAGGCTGTGAATGGCCACAGACATCCTCATGGTGAAACTGCACCCATACATAAATTACAGGAGACCACACTGCTGAGTGAAAGGGCACCTTGTCCACCTCACTGTGTGTTCCCACTTCTGATCCAAGACACCTGCTCACGGGTTTGTTTGTTTTTTGCAGGTGGGCTGAGCACTGCAAATTGCTTCTCATTCCCAAAGCAGCAGAATGTTCATGCAGGTCCCTCTGACAGAACACCCTGACAAGCAGCTGCAAGAAAGGGAACTGCACTGGCATGAAAATCCTTCCATGACAGGTCAATGCCAAGCTGGGATGTCACGGCTTTACAGAAAGCACCAGCAGAGCAGCGTGCTCCAATGGCGCAGGCACGAACGCTGCGCCCCAGCCCTGCAGCTGTTCCCTCTGTCTGACAAGGACAAGCCAGGGGAGCGTGCCACCAGCCTGGTGACCCAGGGGACAGCACAGCTGGGCTCTCAGCAGAGAATTCCCCGGTGCCACCCAGCATGGAGGGAGCCAGGACACGCACGGCAGCGCTCCGGGATGCGGCAGGCGCGGTACCCGCATTAACCACGCTCCCAGGGCAGACTGTCCTCTCAGCAGAAAGGGGATACACAGTATATGGACTATATATAGATAAGGCTTCCTAAGAATCTCCCCATGGGAGTTATTCTGTGCTCGGTATCCAGATCTGGCCTAGTGCCTGTTGGGAAACACGCACCAGACAAGCGCATGGGCGAGCTGTGGCTTGTTTTGGCCATGAGTGAGAGCCCTGCACTAGAAACCCCTGAAACAAAAGCCAGGACCACCTTGTGAACCCCATGGTTTGCCCATGTCTCCGCTGACAGCCTCCCTGCAGAGGTAAAGATCCCTTCAGAAATCTCTCTCCTGCACAGGGTATTTACCTACCAGCAGCAAGGGGCACCTCCAAGCCCTTGCACAGCAATGGCTTTGTAGAAAAATAAAAAGAGCAGGAAAAGATTTTGAACAATTGAGCTCAACAGAGCAAAGGGATCTGATGAAAGCAGACAGTGTCTTTTTCAGAAGATTTTAAACAGCAAAATAAAGTGCTTTGTTGAGCAGGGAACATGTTTCACTTCACCCTGCACACACAGGCATACCCTTCATGTCCTGCTCCTTCACAGCCTCCCACCTTCAAACCTCCACTTCTCCCCAGCAACACACACTAAAAAGTAATAAAAAAAGTCATCCTGGATCACCAGGTTTGTTCCTTTTTAGAACAAAACCAACTACCTCCATGAAGTCCAGAAGGACCTGCAAGCTATGTAGGTTTTGGTTAAACACCAACATTTCCCCTTGGCTATTCCTTTTCATTTCCTCCTACAGGCTCCAGAGCACCTGACTGCCAAAAAAGCCAACAAGCAGGAGAGGGGAGAGGGTTTATGATTAGACCAAACCAGAACTTGGGGAGGGAGGTCCCATATGTTAGAGCACTGGGGGGAAAGTGGCTAAATGGCCATTTCCCAGCAACAGCAAAGCGACCACATTATTTGATTGAACAGGACAAGTTCATGAAAAGCTGGAAGTGCCCAGGTGCTGCTCCCTGCCCAAGTGACACACACACACACCATCCTTGGGGCATTTCCCAACCCATTCCAACACTACTGAGACAAACAGTTAACTCTCCAAACCAGTACAAAGGCTATGCATGAGGAGCACACTTGACACGACATCAAAGCTGATATTTTATGCTAATCCATCTGCTAGCAGGAGAACAAATGCTATTTTCCTTGACAACTCTTCTGAAATCAGATCTGAGCAACCATGCACATTTCAAACCCTTTTGAAACATCACTAAACCAAACATTTCAGTGCAAAAACTCCCAGGAACAGCAACTCATGCAGTGACTTCTATAAAGCACACAACCCAGGCACTGCACCCAAAACTCAGGTGCTGCCACTCATACCCCGAGCCAGGTGAGCACCTGAACACTGTCTGGCTGCAGACCCCAGCTTTGGTTAGACACACACACCAAGCAAACTTCACAGCCTCCAAAAGCTGCTCTCAGTTTCACTTTTGCTGCGTACTTTAAAAATCAGTCTGCTTTCCCACTGGAGCAGGGGAAGCATTTGAGCTCCTGATCAAAAATAGTTATTGCCCTGCAAGTAAGTGTGCTGGAAGGCAGCCTGGCAGCTGCTAGACGAGAAGGAATACCTCAAAAGAAAGGCACAGCTTGTGACAAGTGACACAGGCACAGAAAGCTCTGCAGGAAAGGCTGAAGTGGTTCTAGAGAAGGAAACGCCTTCCAGACTCCAGCACACAACATCTACGTTCCCAAACAAAAGGGGCTAGTCTCTTCCTCACCTGGAGACCCTCCACTACAGCTGCACCAACCCAAGGACAGCCTCTACACGTGTGTTTTTTTTAGGGTTCCCTTCTCCAGGGATAGCGGCTGCAGCAAGCAGAGCACGCCCATTCGAGCTCTCCAGGCAATTCATTATTTTAAACAAACGAGTGATTAGCAAGGATCCACTCTCTCCTCGTGAAGCTGGCTGCATGCCCTGCAAGCCCTCCACATCACTGTACAGTATCATAATCCAATTAAACCTCACCATGAGAGAAGCTTCACGCTATCACATTCAATTAGCCAGTTAAGCCTCTTATCATCTGCACGTTGGGATCCATCCGGACTGAAAACTCCCCCAGCACGGACTGGGCATCCTTCAGCCAGGCAAGGACACACAGATGTCACATCTGGAGCAGCAGGAGGACCACACAGCTTAGGAAATCCATGCTGCTGGCTTACATGGAGGTAGGAACACAGAAAAAATAAAACACAGTGACCAGCTCCCACCCACTCAGTTATGTGCTGAGGTGACTTGCTCCCCGACTTCCCAAGGAAATGGGACAATTCTGAAGGAGCTCAAGAGGCCCAGAGGAATTTCAATGGAAAGGCAAAGGCTAATAGAGAACCTGGCAACATAGAGTCGTCTGGCAGCCAGCCACCAATTCCATAGGAAATACCCTCCCTAGAAGGTCACCATAACGGTGGCAAAATTTGGCCCAAAAGAATTGGAAAAAGCTGACAAGATGTGACGCAAATGAAGCCAGCGAGCAGGCCAGCTTCCTGCGTGAGGCCAAAACACGGAGCGCTCTTGGAAAAAAAGAAAGATTAAGGGTTGCAAGGAACATAATGGCCTCTTGTAACAGCTGAGTTGCTGCTTTTCTTTTCTTGGCAGAAAAGAGGGATGTTTGGTTGCTGGTTGATTAATCTATTATGCAAATCATTTCATAGCTAATTTGGTACAGCCACAGAAATTGTCTGCCCGCTCAGAGCTGATGAAAGGTGGAGCATCAACAGCTCCATCTGACAAGAGCTTCTATTTCCTGGACACGCAGCTGCAGGGTCACCTCCTGCCAAGCAGGGCCAGACCTGCCAGGGGACAGGAGGGGAAGATCCTTTGGGCACCCTGGCTTGGTGGAAGGCAGGGAAAGAGGACTTGCAAAAGAGCAGCCCACTCCTTCCACTCCCACCATCCTCCATGCAAAGCATCCAGCTGAAAACCATGTAAAATCCCATCCAGAGACTTGGGCTTTGAGATTTCAAGATCTGTTTCAGAGCTGTTCTTGACATGCACAAGCTTCACCTTGAAAAATTACTCCAAATAGGTCTCACTGGAACTCTGACTCCAACGAATCGCTCAGCCTCTGGACAGACAACTTCCACTAAATAATACAAGCATCCAAATGACATTCAGCAGGATCATACAAAGTGGTAGGATTTACATGGGGAACACTTAGGGATCACTGAGGTTTGATCTCTTCCCCAGAGACTAAGTAAGAGAAATAAAATGTTCCAGCTCCAAGAAGGGCTGGTTCTGGTCACTGCACTTTACTCCAAGCAGTTTATTTCCATTGCTTAGCTATGGATGTTTTTCCTCATGGATCTCACACATTCAGCATCACCTCAGTGATATTTTTAAAGCCTGTCCCATGCCCTCATTTGTATTCAATTTCCTTCCGAGGTAAAATGTTAGGCATTTCATGCTATTCAAACAAAGTCAAAACAAAGCCTCCAAATAAGCACTTCTGAAACGTACCTAGTCATCTGAGTAATTAGACATTTTCCTAGTTCCAAGTGTACTGAAAAATCTATCATCAGCTCCCAACAAATGTGCCAGCAGTTATCCTAACCAGGAAGAGTCCCTTCCTAAACGTTAGCATAGCCACAGAACAGAAGGTTAAGATACATTTAAAGTAACATCTTTCCTTACCTAAATTAATCAGTGTTTTTAATTACATAGCATCACCTGATCCTAATTATTACTATAAAAAGCTGTTCACCTCTCTCTGATGATGTGATGCAGGGTCAGAACAAGCTCTCACTGGCCAAGAGAAGTTCCCATTCCTAGTGCAACGCATCCTTCCCAAAGGGCAAAGTGTCCCATTCCAAGCAAATTTGTGGCAAATCCTCATGGGGAAGAGTCAGCTGTGGACTTCACACAGGTCACAAGCCCCTCAACACCCTGCTAGCAAAGGAATTACCAGGTAGGGGTGCAAACCTGCAGATTGCTGGAGTGGCTCCATGCCCCAGGAGTCCTCCCCGTGTCCCTCCTGTCACACATCTGTGGTGCTGTCACCTTCAGGTGACAGACCCTCTGCAACTCTTGAGCCCACAGGAAGCAGCCAGCCAGATAGGCCAGTGGAAGAAGATGGGAGCTGGCAGAGAGAGGAGCACACAGCCTGGGGCAGGAGCACACACTGTTAGGATCCAGTCAGCTGCCTGAATCCGAAATCTCAGCCCCATCAATTTCCACTGCCCCTGGGAATGTCCGTACCAGGGCTGCTGTGAATGTCTGAGTGCTGTTAGCACGGCACTGAGCAGTCACAGCCCTGCACCCCCAGCCTCCTGTGAGCCCAGGGGATGTGTGTGGAAACCCTCTGCACAAGCTACAGAGGTGAGCCAGCACACAAAATGCTCAGGCAGTGCCCAGTCAACAACTCCATACCTCCAGCACTGCCTTTCCTCTGGTCTGCTCACAGACTTTTTCTTTCATATCCCCCAGGGACACCGGGTCACACCTGCTCCACATCCAGTTTGGTCTCAATCCACTTTATAGTTCAAAGCTTAGCAGCAACTTTTACAAGTTTGTGATAATTAAGGCAGTAATGAAACAAAACCTATCCTGAATGGGAAGAGAGGCTATTACAGCCTTCTCTTGCTTCAGCAGATCCTTTCAACAAAACCTTCCCTCCAAGACCACTCTTCCTCTGGACAATCCCTTCCTGGTGCCATCTCCTCATGAGCCTACTCCAACACAGGACAGTGCTGCATCCTGCCATTCACACTCACGGACTCATCAAAAGATTGGAAAGTTTAAAAAACCAACACTAAAACCCAAAGGGTAACTCTTCCTTCCACTCTCAAAGGTGTTGCTGCCTCTTCTTGTTTGCCAGGCAGCAAGATCATTCTCAGCGTTTACAGGTGGCAGGGAGAACTTTATGTAATGTAGCCCTCCTCAAAGGGAAGTCTTTCAGTGCACAGGAGAAAGAAATAGCAGGAGAAGGTAGGCATCTCTTCCTTCTGGATACACCCAGATAGTGAGACATTTTGAGTCACATTTCTGGGATGACTAAAACAAAGTCATTCTTTTCTCCTGCATTTCAGAAAGCGCTATGGTCAAACCTCCCAGGAGCTATGTGTGCTGAAGAATAAATCATAAAATCACTTCAGCAGATGGCAGAGGAGTAAGGAAAGCCAGAACAAATGCAAAACACCGCCTCACCTCATGTTTCACACTAAGCACACAACTGTAGAACAACACCACGACTCCTCACTGCTATTCTTCCTTAAGTTTAGATCCAGCCTTTCCACACAGGGAAACTCCATGGATGCACCAAGGCAACCTTCCAGATTTTGCTGACACCCCACCCAAGCTGAATGGACTTTCTGTAAATCACCCACCAGAGCGGGTTGAAGAGCAGTGCTCTGAGATCTCCCTCCCACAGCCCAGCTCTCAGGGAAGCACACACACATCCTCCACATCAACACCCACCCACACAGCTCAGAGAGGTGCAGGCACACACCGCTCCAGGCACTGCTTCCACCCAGCCCCTCCTGCTCCAGGTCATGGTTGGAGAAACACCTCAGAAACGGGCTAAGATTTATTGGACCAAAAAGAAAAGGGAAGGAAGCAACATTCCCTCCCCAAACGCGCATCTTCTGACTTAGTGCCAAGTTCAAATCTCCTCTCTGCTTGGAAAGCCTGTCCTGCCAACAGAAACCCAGAAGGGAACTGGTGAAAATCTCAAAAGAGACCAAGGCAGCTCCACAGTGCCTGACCACACTCCAAGGCCCACTCTGCTCCACATCCGCCTCTCACGTCCCCACAGACATTTGCTGGGACAACAAGCTCGCTTGGGATGTGGTTTCTCATGCAGAAGATGTCATTCTAATATCTCCTGCTTTAAGATAAAAGAATCTTAAGCGCCATTGTGCCATAGTAAAAACCACTACAGTATGAACTTAAAAGGGAGAGGCAGTGGCAGAACTTATAGGTTTTCAAAGCTTTCTCTGACACAAAGGTCTGTTGCAAAGCCTGTAATGAAATGCAAAGCGTGGCGATCAATGACCAGAAACAGCAGCACTGACTGCTGCAGAACTTGCTGTTTGCTCTGCACACACCTCACCATGCCACAGGACCAGCATCCCTGCAGAACCTGCAACCTCAGCTGCTCCTGACCTCACCCTGGGTTAACAAAACCCACCTGGCACCCACAGCTACACCTGCAGCCTGTGCCCAGCCCGAGACAGGCTCACAGGGTTGGCAGCAGGATGGCAGCTCATCCCTCTGGCTCCAAGGAAAAGGGGCACCCAGGAAGAGCAAGCAAAGGTAATGGCAACATCAGGGCTGAGAGCAGAGGGACCCACGGCTACACCCAAACTCCCTCAATCAAAACCTTTGTTCCTACAAGGTTCCAAATGCCCCGTTCTTCCATCAATGCCTCAGGGCAGGCAATCGGAGCACTTTCATCATCCCCTGCTTCACAGCTTGCTCCAGCAGTTTCAGACTTTCCCCCTCAACCCCAGTTCTGCCCCACCTGCCCAGATATCCACATATGCTTTGCATTCCCCACCTCAACCAGCTGACCACCACAATTCCAGCACCCAGGACCCACCTCTGTGCTCCCCACCCCTGCCACATCTAGGCAGGGTCAGTGTCCTCACACTGCATTTTCTGGTCATCTACAGATTTGCAAACAAGCTGGCTATGCTGTGAGCTCGTTTGCAGATCTGCAAGTATCAGCATAAATGATAATGCAGAACGAAAAGTCCTTGACAGTGTCGGACATTTGGGCTGTTATTTGTTTAACAGCCACTGTTACAAGGTTGGATGGGATGGAAACCCAGCTGCCTTCCTGTAGTAAAGGGTGCAGTGGAGAGAACTGTTTCCAGAGCAGTGCTACGAGATGCCCCCGTGTCCTCTGCACAGCAGGGACAATGCCAGTCACACGGGAACCACAGAGTGCTTTGGGCTGGAAGGGACCTTAAAGATAATTTTCAGTCCAACTCTCTGCCAAGAGCAGGGACGCTTTCTCATCTGGAGCAAAAATGAAAAAGCACCAGCTGCTCCCCCAGCTATTCCCATCCAGCTTCCACAGCAAAGGGACTCCTTGAGGAGGGGCACATTCCCCCGGGTGCCAGACCTTCGCCAAGATCTCCCGTTGCCAAAAAAGAACGAGACACAAGCTGAAAAAGTTGCTGCCCGGGGCGCTGCTAAGCTGCTCTAAACCGAGATCACCTGCAGTTGCAGGACTCAGGTTTGCTGCTACCCCTCCCTGTCCCTGCCCACGATGTCAGATCACCGTGGGCAGTGTTGATGCCGGGATAGTTACTCGTCCCTGCAATACAGGGGCATGGCCACCACGTCCAACCTGCTATCTGGATGGCGCAGAAGACACGGGGATTTGGGGGGGTTTGTAAAGCTTGCAGAGCTTTACGTTCCTGCCAGGTCAGACTGATGACTCCGCTCCCTTGCTGCTCGCTCGCTACGTCCTCGTTTAAAACAAAAAAAAATGAAAAAAAAAAAAAAGAGAAAAAGAAGCGCTGCAAAGATTTGTCTCCGGCACGTTTAAATCCTCATAGGCATTCTGTTCTGAGATAGGCTTGAAGAGCGCAAAAATTTATAAAAACTAAGAGGAATGCCAGCCATGCGGGCTGAAAGCAGCGCAGGCAGGGAGCACGGCCGCGTGTTTACACACGGGAAACACACGAGACGGGCACAGGGCGAAAAACCACGGCTGCAGAAAGAAAGGGATGCGCACCCGAGCCCATCCCTGCCGGGCATTCCCCGGGGAGAGGCGCCGGGAACACGGCACCCTCGGGGGATTGCCAGACTGCCAGCATACACAGCCCACACCGGGGGCTTGGGGGGACGCTCGCTGTGAAGGTGACCCCAGCACAGCTGACACAGACAGCAGCAGCCCCCCACCCTCTGCAGGCTGCACCTCCAGCCACTCTAAAACCTACTGAAGGGACGCACGGGAGGAGCCGTGCCCGCCACTGCGGTAGCGGCGAGGGGTGGGAAGGGGCGCCGCGATGGCGGGGAGGAGCGAGCAGGTGATGGGGAAGGGGCTCGGGCAAGCAGCCGGGAACCCGGACAGCAAAGCGGGTGGGGTCCGCGCCCTCGCCCGCGCGGTTACCTGGGCACGCAGCTGGGGCTGGAGCCGTCGATCTCCCAGGTGGCGAAGAGGTTCATAGGCACGGGCCGCCCCAGGGCCCCGGTGCCGCCGGGGAAGCTGAGGCGGCTCCGCTCGGCCGCCGCCGCCATGGCTGTGCCCGCCGCCCTGGCGCGCGCCCACCGCGCCGGGCCGCCACCGCCCCGCCCCGCCCCGCCCGCGGGGGGCGCGTCACGGGGCGGGGTCAATGGGGAGGGGCGATGGGCGGGGGTTGTCCCGAGGGGCGCGCCTTCAATGTGGGCGGTGCTGTAGGGAGGGGGTGGTCACACCCAGGGTGTGGGTGTGGCCGTGTGGAGGGGCTGCCGCTGGTCTAAGGGGCGCGGTCACGGTGCGGGGGCGTGGCCTCGCCCTTAACGGGCGGAAGTGCGGCCGGCGCGGCCTCCGCGCACCGGAAGCGGCGGGCGCAATTTCCGGGCGGCTCCGTGGCAGGCAGGGCGGTGGGTGCGACCATGGTGCTGCTTACGATGATCGCCCGCGTGGCGGACGGGCTCCTCCTCGCTGCCTCCATGCAAGAGGACGAGCAGGTGGGACAGGCGGGGGTGGGGAGGGCCTGGTGTCTCGGTGAGCAGGGAGCTGCGCAGTCCTTTCTTACAGCAGCGCGGGTCTGGCACAAGCGTTTGTCTCCCGGTGGTGGCGGTGGGCGGGGGGAGAGCCAGCCGGTGCTGTCGGGCCCCGGTGTGTCTCCGGTACCTCCCCAGCAGCCCGTTCTCCTGCCTCCTCAGTCAGGCCGCGACCTGCAGCAGTACCAGACCCAGGCGAAGCAGCTCTTCCGCAAGCTGAACGAGCAGTCCCCGACGAGATGCACCCTGGAGGCAAAATCCATGGCTTTCCAGTAAGTACCGGGGGGAATGCGGGGGATACTGGCTGCTCTGCCGTGGAAATGGGTGAGGGCTCTTCTGAGGCCTCGTTAGAAACGGGGCTGCCTGGGAGAGCTCCCTGTCAGCCCTGCTGGAAAGGGACGGTGTGTGAGTTGTCACTGCTTGGCACAGGTGTCTGGCACTCGCTTTTCATCCAGGTTCACAGTCCTGCCTTTGAAGATAGTATAGGTTCTGTTCTCTTTCTAGTTTTTTTGTTTGTTTGCACTCTCAGTGCTTCTTCTGGGCCTCCTGTGTCTTGTCTTTAAAGAGATCTGTCCTTGTAAAGTCAGTTTGGTGGCAGTGCCACTGTGAGCTCCTTCTGCACCGGATTGTCCTCTCTGTGCCCTGTGAGAGCTCAGCTTTCCATGCATTACAAGGACACCAAGCATCTCTGGATATTTCTATTATTGTTGTCTTAATATTTAACAGACTTCTTTCTCCCATCCAGTAAATTTATTGTTGCTAGATTTGTTGGGTGTGTTTAATTAATTTCTTAAATTGTTTGGGGATGCTTTTCTTGTGGTTTTCTTACATACTCTAACTGTGACAGGATTTTTTATAAAATCTTTTCTTTGGCTTCTGGCTGCCTTTGATAGGGAGCTACAGTTGTCAAAGTATGCCCTGACTGGCCTGGCCATCCTTATCTCCTGTTAGATTTGGATGTTGTTGATGGAGTTAAGTGCTGAGTGCTGCTCTTCTTGGTTTTTGTGCAAGTTAAATCTTCACAGAATTTAAAACCCCGCTGGTTTCTGAGTGTCTCCCTGGCACAGCACGGGTGTAGCTCTGCCTGGCAGTGAAGCCTTGGGAAAGAGCCTGTGTAGATCCCAGTAAATCCCTTCTTGAGTTACTTCTGTGATGCAAGCAGAGTGCTGGGAAGGTAGCAACACTTGCCCAGGAAATCAGAGCCTCTTAGTGGTGGCTGCAATGACACCATGACAAGGAGGGAGGGCTTGGGCAGGGCTGTTTGGCCAGCTGTCTCAAAGGAACAGCCAGGTTACCTGGCTGGCAGACAGGAGTGTTCCTCCTTCTGGCCTGAGTTAGTCCCTGGATAGGTTTTGCTGACCACTGACAGCTGCTGCTGCAGAGCACTTGCTTCTGCCTCCTTTGGGGCAGGATATTACAGCAGGACCTGTGTGAAGAGAACACTTCCAGGTCAGAAACGTTTCTCTGCAGGAAGGGGAGGTGATGGGAGAATTTGAGATTTAGTCTAAAATTACGCTGACTGATAATCACAGTGCTCATTAACACAGCACACCAATCTTTTACTGCCAGATCAGAGCTCTGACTGCTGAGGGCAGCACAAAGCAGGACAGAACATTTTGTGGGGGGAGTTAAAAGCATGGCCAGGGGTATTGCTGAACTTGCTGAGGTGGTGGTGAACATCTTCAGCTTCGTCAGTTCAAAGCAGAGCTGAGCCTTACTGAAACTTGACATTTAAATTGTGAGTGCTCAGGGCATTTCTGTGAAATGCTGTGCCCGGGTTTCAGCTGCAAAAGCTGTGTCACCCTTCCAGCAGCAGCACTGGGGGCTGTGCAGGTGCAGGAACACTGACAGTGCCTGCTGTGCTGTCAGTGAGCAGGTGACCTTTGGCTGATGAGTGGCTGAAGTGACTCTTACCTGTCATTTAAAAGCAACCCTTGGCCTTTGCCACTCTTAGCAGGATAAAGCTTTTCTCTCTCAAAATGTCCAATATGATTACAAGGAACCTGCTGGCTGCACTCTGTGCAGAGTTAGCAGTGGCAAACAGCCAGTAGCGTGAGGACATGCAGGCAGGGGCTGTGCTGGAGCTTGGAGGTGCAACAAAAAAACCTGAGAGGCCCAGCTGTGCAGGAACTCTGCTCTGAGGATGACAAAACTGTCTGAATGTGGGGCAGAGAGAGGTGAGCTCGCTCTCTCTGGTGCTGACAGACCAACTTTAAATCCAACACACTGAATATCAGACCAGGGAAAAGCAAGTGGGAAAGGCAGCTGAAGAGCTCCAGGCAGAGATAAACAGACCTGTGCTGATGGGACATGTTCCTCAGAGTGCTCTCACCTGCAGAGTGCTGCTCCAGCAGTGCTGTCAGAATTCCCTGCTGACACTGGCTCTCCTCATTTCAAAACATCTGCTCACGTCTTGGTCGTTGTGGCAGTAGCTGAATCCAGCTGTGGGTGATGATCTGTAGCACCCCCAATGTGGCAAGCAGGTCTCCAGGGGTAAAGGAAGAACAGAGGCTTGATGATGGAGTGTAGGATTAGTCTGGGCACTGATGCAGTCCCAGAGGGACATGAGGGCACATGAGGGCATGTTGGAATGGGTTTTGGCAGCTGGAGTTTCTTGCTTCTGGTTGGGGTAAATCAGTTGTTGATTGAAGCTGCCAGGGTTCACACACAGGCCATATAGAGGCAGGAGAAATGGATATCCCTGAGCCCAGGAACAAGGTGAGGATGACCAGTTTAAAGGACATGGCCCTGTTGGGGTATCTGGAAAAACAGTGGGGAGTGGGGGGAAGTTGTTTTGTAAGCCTAACATGTCTGTTAACAAAATTTTAAGCTGCTTAATTTAGTACGGTGCCCTCAGGACTGGATCATTTCTTTAATACACTGCTAATCTTTATGCTAACCAGCCTAATGCTTAATGGCATTATGCAGAAAGTCAAAGAGAGGTAGCCTAAAAGTAGCATTCACACTTCACCCTTTAGAATGTAGATAAGCATTCAGAAGTGTTTACAGGGCTGTTTACTGTCTCCATCCCCTTGGTTTTGGTGTAGCCTTTATTTTTATATCAGCTAAGCAAGGAGGAAACTGCTGCCAGTTAAGAGACGTGTTGGCTACCTTCCCCTCTACTCTGCTGGCAAACTTTCTTGTGCTCCCCTCCTCCTGGCTGCAGGGTGTTCTTTCTTTTATACTCCAAAATTACAACTCTTTTGTTGCTGGTATTTTGTTAAGCTAATGCTATTCACAGGCCAGTTTTTGTTCAGCTGAAGTCAAAGCCCAAGACTGTTGGCATGGGTATAGGGTCTGAGGCTACAAGAAACTTTATTTTGGCTAAAGAAAATATCAGCCATTGCTTTGCAGAAAGGTTTGCACTCAATCCAGACATAGAAAATCAGAAGTTCTTGTACCCAGTTCTCATTGCCCCATAGGAATAAAGGCATGTAGGGTGGTGTTTGATAGGTTCAAAATTGATTGATGTATGCTCTGTCTGCCATTCCTTCAGCTACATCATTGAGAAAGGAGTGTGTTACCTGGTCCTGTGTGAAGCTGGATTCCCCAAGAAACTGGCCTTTGCATACCTGGAAGACTTGTACTCAGAATTTGATGAGCAGCATGGCAAGAAGGTTCCCACCGTCTCCAGGCCCTATTCCTTCATTGAATTTGGTGAGGTCCCTCTCTCTGTGCCCAGTCAGGAAACTTCTTGCTGGGAGGGAGCCACAGCCACAGGATTCTTTGCAGCTTGTCCTATGGAATTGACAGCTCAGATTCTTCTTGGCACTAGAGTCACAGGTGTTCTGAGCAGGAGAATTGAAAAGTGGTAGGGAAATGACACGTGTCCTTGGATTCAGATTTCCTGCTCTTGGCCTCACTCCAGTGAATATTTGCCTGTAGTCTTGTGGCTGTCTCAGCAGTGCTCCCACTCCTCCTGCAGCCAGGCAGCTCTGTGCTAGGTGGGACTGCCCCTGACATCCCTGTCTCCTTCCAGACACCTACATCCAGAAAACCAAGAAGCTGTACATCGACAGCCGGGCGAGGAGGAACCTGGGCTCCATCAACACAGAGCTGCAAGATGTGCAGAGGATTATGGTGGCCAACATCGAGGAGGTGCTACAGCGAGGAGAGGCCCTGTCAGGTACTGGGAGTGGCCGGTGTTTGGGACACAGTTCTGTCTCCTCTGGCAGCTGGGTGGGCAGAGTGTCCTAGAGGAAAAGGCTTGACCCTCCTGAGGAAAGCAGTGAATCCTGTTGATTCTTATCTTCTTTTTGCCAGGGTCGGGATTAATTGCTCCAGATGGTATTTCTTGTTGGGACTCAGATGTTTATTAGTTCTTATCTGTATTACAGTCTCGCTAACTGTGAGTTCTATAGCACCTCAAGCTAACAAACTAAAAAATCTCCTTCTGCAAGGCCTTTTAAGGATTAACTGTCCAATTAAGAAATACCACCTAAATTATTTTTACTTTTAACCCAATAACCAACCACCTGTGGCCTGCAATGCAAGCTTTTTACCCAATCACACAATATCACCCAAACCCATGAAGAAGGTCAAGAAGGATTAGCCTCTGCCCTAGAACTTCCATCTTGCTTTATATATATTACTGTATTCTAAAACCTTAAACTCTAAGTTTTCCACTGTGTGATGTTATGCACCTCTATCCTACAACACACCCATAATCTCATTTCTGTCATTCAATTTTGGAAGCCTTCTTGTTGCCTGGAAAGGCTGATTTGGAACAGAGACTAGACAGAGTAAAAGGAATAAGATAGATATTTATTGAAGAGATTCACCTTGGGCAATGCAAGAGCCTGGCTGGGGTTACACTTAAGTCTAAGATTGATTTTGGTCATGAGTTTTTATAGCTTTAAAAGTTTTGGGGTTTTTTATATGTTGGGGTTGATTACTCAACCATAGGGCCAGGCTATGAAGTCTCACCCTCTGGCTTGCTCCCTTTCCCTCACTGTTGCTTCTGCTTTTTGGGTACCAGTTGTCCTTGATTCTCTAGCTAGAAAGGAATTGTTTTGTCTCACTCCCCTGTGAAGAGAACTTATTAACTACTTACTTCTAATGTGAAGTGTCAGAGTTATACACTAAGCAGCAGAGATTCTGAAAAATATAAAAGCCAAAACCCAAGGCATCATTTTCCATGGTCTCAGGTCAAATGCAGTGTTCTCCTGTCAGCTCAGAAAGTCTAAAATTCTCAGTGGCCAGGGTTCCAACAAACCCAGTGGGTGTTTCAGCTGGATCAGCCGTATTCTGAAACATCTGGCTGGTGTTTCTGTGGGGAGAGAGCAGCACCTCAGCAGCTCTGCTGGTTCTCATCCCAGCAAGACAAGCCCTGGAGCACTGCAGGGAGGCACAGGCTAGGCTGGCAGCTGCTCCAGAGAAACTTGTACACTTCATGTAACATTTGGGGAACATTCAGTGAATCCTAACTCCTCTCCCCTTTGCCTTGAACAGCTCTTGATTCCAAGGCCAACAACTTGTCCAGCTTGTCCAAGAAGTACCGCCAGGACGCCAAGTACCTGAACATGCGCTCCACGTACGCCAAGCTGGCAGCCGTGGCCGTGTTCTTCATCATGCTCATTGTCTATGTCAGGTTCTGGTGGCTGTGAGCTGGCCCAGCCCTGGAAGAGGGAAAGCCAGCAGCCTGGCAGGTGGATGTGTGCAGGACACTGCTCATGGGGGATGTGCATTAGAATCCACACAGGACCATCAGCTTCGCAGGAGTGTCCTGGAGTTGTTGGGTGACACCTGGCTGCTGCGTCTCTTAGTGGAGCCTAACTATAGGTGTAAAGGCTTGTTGACTGCAGGCTTTTCCTCTGAGGCAGTTTGCACTGGGATACTGCAGAGTTTGGCCTCCCAAGGTTCTTCCCCATCCTGGGGCACTCTGGGAACAGTCAATCAGTGCTGTTTAGCATAATCATATTGTACATCCTCCTGTTGAGTAGCTCTAGTGGGAACTGGACTCTAATGAACATTCCTTGTGTTGGTAATGTTTGCTTTTTAAGAATCTGGGTCTGCAGTTATTTTTCCTTCTTTCTTTCAAGACTCCCTCATTTCAAGGCAGATATTTCACTGTACATAAACCAGCTTTCACCTCTGTCAGAATACCTGTTTAGTGTTCTGTGTCTGACATTCTGGCTTGTTTCACTTTCAATTGCTTTAGGAAGAAATGGGTGTTAAACTATGCCTTAAAATACATTCTAGGACTAGGAGGGGCAGTGGGAGGCTTCTGTGTTAAGTGGTTCTTGCAAAATTAAGGTTTCTAAGTGTCCACTTTCCCTCTCCTGACAGCTGTGTGTGACAGTATGTTTCCACATGAACAGGGTATGTAATTCAATGCTGTTGGAGCAGGCACAGTTCCATGCAAACTATGTCAGCACTCTCTATTTTTCCCTTCTAGCTGCAGATTTACTACATAATTTCTTTCCTTTTTATAACTGTGCTTTCCTTCCAAAATGTGTCAAAACTGCCAGCATTTCATCTCTGGGATCCTTGTTTTCTTTCTCCCTCTTTTCCCTCATCCAAAACAACCAAAAAACACCAAAACTCTGATGAATGTTGTTGTGAAGAAAAGGCAGTGTTTCTTCAAAGAACACTTTAACTTTATATGAAGGATTAGGATAACTTTAAAACAGTGGAGTCCTTTAGAAACACCACCTGTTTTACCCGTGGTCACCTTCTCCCTACCTCACTTGGGAAGTTGAAATTGTAGGTGAAGAAAAATTCATTATGGGGCAATGGTATAGAGCTTCTTCTTTCTTACGGGCCAATCTCTGTATCACCAGAGTAATGTGATTTTTTTTTTTTTTTTTAGTAATTTTTTTTTGGTCCACCTGTGCTGAGAGTAACATTTTAGCAGTCAGATTTTGGTTTTATTAAAAAAAATAAAATAAATGAGAGTGAAAAAAAGAAACCCCACAGCTCAGGCACTCTGCTGCACTCAAGTGTCTGCCACTTGGTAGAGGAAGCAGGTGGTGTCACAGAAGGAGATGTCAGCACTTCCCAGCACCTTTTACAAGCACATAACCTTGTTCTGGATGTATAAACTGTGACCTGGAAGTGTTTCCTGCCACTGGGTGGGAAGCACAGCTGTTGTCCTGTCTGGGAATGCTCCCCAACTTGGCACCTTGTTGGACTGGCAGAATGCAGCCAGCACTCGTCCACCGCTGAGCCCAACAAATCTGAGCTGCCATATAGTCTGAAGTAATGCGGTTTCTGCATGATGCCTCTAAGTGTCACTTTGTAGGTTGCTTTATTATGATGATTATCATTATTTTAAGTCCTTTTAAGTGGTGTCCCTACCAGGTGAATGTCCCAGTGGTGTAGGTGTGTGTAATGTGGGTGCTGGAAGGTCTCACCGTTCAGACCCCACCCATCTGTGGATTGTTGTGATTGAGGGGGTGATGATTCTGCAGCATGGGGCAGCTCGGGGAGCAGCTTCCCCCTGCAGCCCCGGTGTCAGCAGTGAAATAAATGCTTCTGGAAAATCCCTTCTGTGGCATGGAGTATCCTGTGTCTCATTCCTGTGACTTTGGGGGATGCTTTCCTCTCTTTCAGGGACACAAGAGGGGGAAGACCCCATAGATAGAGCCTTTTAGAGGCAGAATGACGTGAGCCTGACCATTTTCTCCTGGAGAAGCCGTATTTTGGTTAGAGCAGGGCTCTCTCCCTGCTGGCACATCCCTGCTTGTTGGCAGGCAGCCTCGGCATGGGCAGAATTTTATGGGCGACATAAAATGGGGAAGGTTTGTGGCTGTGCTGTTCATCAGGGGAAGACAAGGAGTTCTCCTGTCCTGCAGACCGTGTGGGGTCCAGGGACAACCTTATGAGCACTTTCCTCGCTGCTCAAAACACGGAGCCCACTTTCATGCCTGGAAGAGGGGAGGGGTGGGCAGGGTTTGCTTTGTGGGGTCTCTGCTCCTCCTGAGCAGCCAGGTGTGAGCTCAGCCCCTGTCCAGCCGCTCTGACACAGGGAAGGGGAAGCCGCTGCCCTTTCCTCCATGACCCGTGGCAGCAGGGGCTCCGTGCCCGGCTGTGCAGAGGTCCCAGCCCTGCTGGCACGGTGGCCGGTCCCTGCCGGCCCGGGGTCGCGGTGCCGGAGCCGCCCCGGGGCTCTCCTGCAGATGGCAGTGCCTGCGCGGGGCTGGGGCGCGCTGCGGGCACACAGGGGGCTCCTGCTCAGGGCACCCCGACTCCTTGCCGTGCCCTGGCCCCCCCAAAGAGCCGCAGCCTCCCCGTGAAGCCGGGGATGTGCCTGCCAGGGCTCCCGGAGCAGGCTGTGCAGCCTGGCCTCATCCCACCGTGCAGCCGGGATGCTGCACGGATGGAGACACTTCCCGCGGGGCGTTTGTCTGTCACCTCCTACCTAGCACCTTTTCCATTTCCATTCCTGTTCCGAGGTTCCCCGCTGCTTCCAGAGGCTCTGGAACAGCCTTTGCCCACTGGGCTTTCCCCCAGTTCCTACAGCTGGGTTTTGCCCCACGTCAGGCACACGTGGAGCAGAGGGGAGGTGAGACCTGGGAGCAGTGCGAGCTCCTGGCAGCTCTGTAGCACCTAAGCCCCTGCTTGGGTGGGTTTAGAGAGCAGAGCTGAGCTCTCCCTTCTCCCGCGGTGTGCCCATTGCCACGGGGAAAATTTTGACACGGGGAACAGGCAGAGCGCAGAAGATGAAGGTGGAGGGTGTGGTGGGAGCTGCTCTGCCCATCGTGTGAGCACAGAGGGGAAAAGCTGCCACTTTGGCTGCTGACACCCCTCAGCTCAGGTCTGGGCACTCCTGGGTGTCACCCACAGAGCCAGAGATGCTGTTGGGGACAGTGCCTGCTGCAGGGACACGGCTGTGTGCCCCACTGCCCACGGCGTGGTTTGCACCGGGCTTGGGTGGCGGGACTCTCCTCCCTGGGTGAAGCAGCAAGAGCAGGCAGGCAGAGCTGGTTCCCAGATGCTGCCAAACCTGCCATGGGTGGGGCACGGCACTGTGGAGAGGGAGAGTGTAGCAGGATGGCAAAAAGCTGGCTGGGTGCTCCAGCCACCATGTCAAATACAAACCAGATCTCACCTGGCACAGGCTGTGACCACTCTCTGCATTGCCCCCACTCTGGGAGCAGGAGGGATTTGGTTTCTGTGTTGACTCGGGCACCAGATGCTTCCTCTGCTTTGAAGGAGCTCCTCGCACTTGCAAACCCCTCTTTTGAGTAGGTTTTGAGGAAGATCCAGTTCCAGCATCTTCTCCTCTGGGACCCCAGGGCAGTGTGGCCACAGTTGGTTTCTGGCAGCTGTTTTGCCATGGTTGAATGTCCCAGTGGTGTGGAGGGTTGTGCCTTCAGCACCTGCCCAGAGCACCCAACACCAGAGAAGTGGTCAGAGAATGGCCAGGGCAGCAGGGCTTGAAGTTCAGCCTTTGAACACTGTAGTTCTCCTTACCCGTGTGGCCAGTGTGAGGCTGCCGCAGCTCTGGAGGGCTCTGAATCCCCCTGGGGCCGGGGAGGGATGTCCCACAGAGCCAGGCTGAGAGGCTCGGGAGGCCCCTCTGCCCCTCACATTGCCTCAATCTGACCTTCCGGAAAGGAAGATGTCGATTTTCTGCCACCCCAAAATGCAGGCTTTTCTGAGGGCGGGATGCTGGGCTGGCAGCTGGCCAGGGACAGCTGACTATGGGACCAGCCCTCCTGCACTGGCCTGAGTCAGCGCCACATCCTGCCCCAGAGCACCCCTGAGCTGAGCTGTGCCATCTCCCCTGTCCCCGGTGATGCAGCTCTGCTGGTCCTGAGCGCTCAGCAAACCCCAGGGCATGGCTTGGGTCACCTGCCTTGCCCCTGACCCCCCCACTCTATCTCTATTGGTCACCCCAGACCTGAGCTCTTTGAGGATCCTGCACTAGGGAGAGGTGGGCTTTGACTTCTCCACCGCAGATCCTCTCCTGAGCTTCCTGCACTGCCTCTGCCCAGATGTGTTCCTGGCTCTGCTTTCGCAGGAGCACCCACGCCACTTTTCCCCCCTTTCTCCCCTGTCTTGTGCACCGTTTGGGTGCCCTGCAGGGCTGCCCCGGGATTTGGCCACAGCTCTGAGCC
>VRYO01001717.1:3726907-3755242 GCA_009812075.1 Sialia sialis | reverse complement strand
CCCCCATTTTCCACCCTCCCGCCACTGTCCCCGCCCCTCAGTCCCCGCGGGGCGGGCGCCCCCTAGCGGCCGCGCGGGCGGGGCGGGGCGCGGCGCGGCGGAGGAAGCGGGGGCGGCGCGCGCGCGCGGCCGTGTCCCTCCGCGCGGGGCAGTCGCCCAGATCCCTCCGCCGAGCCCGTGGCGGCGGGAGCGGCCGTGGCCATGGCCCGCGGAGCGGGGCCCGCGCTCGCCGCGCTCCTCGCCCTGGTGCTGGCCGTGCTCCGCCGCGCCGAGCCCGCCGCCGGTGAGTGCCGCGGGGAGCGAGATGGGGGGAGGCTGCGGTTGGGGCGCCGAGCGAGGGGCGGCGCGGGGGGGACCGGCCGCTCTCCGCCGCGCCGCCTCCCCCGCGCCGCCGCCGGGGACGGGCACCCGCGGCCGGGTGACATCGTGCGGGGGGCCCGGGGCCGCCGGCGCTTTGTGCGGGCGGGCGGGCGCGGGGGCGGCGGCGGGGCTGAGCCCCGTGGGAACGGCGCTGGCGGAGCCGCTGCCGGCCCGGGCTGCCCGTGCGAGGGATGCGCCGGTCCCGGGGAGCCGCGGGGAAGGGGCAGCCGGAGAGCTAGAAAAGCGTGTGCGGTTCGCATACCTGCGCACCGAGCCTTTGTTGGGGACATTCCTGCACACACAGAGCGAATCTCTGCGCGTCCTCCTCCCTCTAATCAGTCCAGGCGCGATAAAGCCGTGTGTGCACATCTGAGGGAAGCGCTGCTTTTTGTCACTGAGCCCCCTTGCACGCTGGCAGTATTTGAAGCATTTTTGGAGTTTGAAGCTTGCCCGGAGCGCTGGTTCATAGCCATAACTGGTGGGTTCTGGTGGAAATCTCATGGCATTTCCAGCGGTTCCCGCCGTAAAGCTTGTGCAAGCGCCGCGTTCGGGCTGCCGAGGACCAGCAGTCATTGATTAATTGCGTGCCTGCTCATTCCTTCCTTTGACTCCTGAGAGCCTTCAGATGACTTGTGAAGAGCGCAGAGATGGGAGAAGCTGTTAGTGGGAGTTGTTTAGAGATGACCAACAAGACACTGGTGTTTTCAGTAGTTTTGTTGTTCAGTATGGTTTTGGAGTGGAAGTTGATGAATGTGGAGTTTTAACCTCTTCTTGCTGGCTTGGATGCAGAGTTGTTGGGTCAGTCAGTCGATCTGTTTAGACTTTGAAATGGTCAAATTAAAAGTGGTCGGTTTCTGACTTTGGTATGGTCAGTTTCTCTCCTGGGAGAAATGTTGGGGTTTTTTTCCAATAATCCCCTCTGAAAGCCGATTTAGTTTTGCTAATGTGTTGCAAGAAAGTGGTTGGAGCTTTTAAAAAAGCTGTTTCACAAATGCGTTTTGGCTGGGTTTGTTCAAAAGGAAAATTAAAGGGTCTTTCGGAGTTAGGTGTCTTAGAAATACGCTTTTGTGGCAGCGTGGACTTGTGGTGCATAGTAGCACTGTCATTTCTGGAAATGGCTCTACACAGTGAGATGGCAAAATACTAATTTTGCGAAGACTAAATGTCTGTCCACTTAGTGAAACTGTGCTTTCATACGAGCAATTTAGCAGCTTATTGCTGGCCCTTCCCCTCAGGGGCTGAGAGAAGGAGCTGTGCCATCACCTGTTGTCACTTGCACACCTGAGGTGGTTGAGGTCCTCCCTCAAACGCTGCCGAAATTTTCTGCCTATGTGGGTGAAATCTCTTCCTGGTGCCGAACAAAGGCTGCTAGGCAGAGATGACAAATCCAGGCTGAAAGTGCCTGGTGTTGTTGTGAGACACTGACCTGCATCTGGCTGGTATCGCTCCTGGGAGCGGGAGCTGTGCCTTGAGTTAATGGGAAAGGGAAAGATGAAGTCACCGAAAGGGTATTTTCGGGTGCATATTCAACTGGCTTGATGCTCTTGTGCAAGAGAGGGCAGGTACCTGATGTCAGCCCTCTTGGTCAATAAAGAGGAGGCTCCTGGATGCACGGAGCACTATGGTTTGGGCTGCTCAGCCTTGTCTCATCACGCAAGCCCCATGGTGCAGCAACTTGCTTTTCCAGTTTAGTTTTGCAAAGGACTGCATTTGAAGGTGCAGTAAGCTGGGGTGGGGCAGCAACACCTGCGCTTTTGGTGAGGATACTTACCTGATAATTGCTGTGAACCATTCCCTTCTCTCGGGGAGGCAGAGGGATTCTGGCATTCAAGCCCACCCTAATTACCTGCTGTCATTAACTCTGGTGCTCCTTCTCACCAGGCTGCTGCTGCCTGCCAGCCCGTGTTTCTAACAGGACACAATCCTACAATCCAAATTTTTAATTGGTGCTGTGCTGGCGTGGACTGCAGCTTGAGGTCTTTAGTATTCACCCAGCGAAATTTGGAGGGCTTCAGATAACGCTGACAGTACTGGTGTGCTTGATACAGATTTGCTTATGGGAGAGCAAGTTTGACTTGATTTTTTGAAGGTGTTGCCATCTATCAAATTTGTTCTTATCAAAGATGCTGATTTAGGCTTTCAAAAGGGAGCGTTATGAGAATCAGGCTAACTCACATCACTTCCTGCAGGGCATCACTTAGTCAGATTAGGAATACGTGAAGATCCTCCTGCTCATGTTCTCAGGACTTGAATCCTTGGGAAAGGATTGGACTTGGGAAAAGACTCACGCCTCTGGTGGCATTTGGCATTTGAATCTCCTTCAGTGGATGGGTTGGGTTTTTGTCAACTTCCACAGCTACTTCCCACCCCATTTTTTTTTAATTTTTTTTTTTTATTTTCAAATTTGCTGCTGTTGCAATAAGTGAGTGATTCCCTTCAGTAGATCCTGTTTGGTTTCTCCCATTTCCAAAATTGGTGTCTGTGCCATGGGAGGGTATGGGTGGCTGAACCCAGGACAAGGGATGTTGGAACTCTGAGAGTTTTGAGCTTTCTGTGCTTTCTGACACTAACCCCCAAGGGAATACTGCTTTTGACTTGAGGCCTTGGAAAGGGCTTCCAAAATTAAGTAATAAAGCTAAAAATCACTAGTGTACAGTTTAAATATCACGTAGTGAAGAACTTGGAGTTTTAGAATATAGTAATAGGTATGAGACAAGACAAAAGTTTTGGAATGTTAGTTTTTCTGCCTTTTTCTAGGTTTTAAATAGTACCTTTTTAATTAGATAGAAAATGTCGCACTGCAAGTCGCAAGTGTTTAGTCAGTAGATCAAAAGTAAAAATAATTTAGCTATTAGTTTTTAATTAAACAATTAAGCTTTAAAAAGCCTTTTAACGAGTAAGATAGTGCTCCATTTTTTCGCTCATTAGTTAAAAGTGCTGTAGCATTCACTGTACTATAAATAAAAATTAATAAACTACTAAATCCAAACACAAAATCCCGTCTCTTGTGCTTTCAATCCCAACATTAATTAAAAAAAAAATCTAATAGAGGAGTAGGTGGAAAAGCAGTAGCAGTAGCCTGTTTCTCCTGGGAATCTATCTTGCTTAGCATCAAAACCAAGCACTTACAGTAATTTTCTTTGAGTTTGTACTCTTGGCTAATGACTCTCTGGTGGAGCGTTGATACAGTGATTATTGTCACTCCTCCTTTGTGACATCTCAGGGAAACATTGTCCACGTTTTTGGGAAAAAGATCTTTCCTAAGCAAGAGTTACAAAGTCCATTTGTTGACTTTTTATGTCCTCAGTTTCTCTGGTTCACTTCGAAATCATCTTGCCAACAGAAGTCAAGGGCTTGTCTAGAAGAAACAGTGCTTATATCATTCTAAGCAGGGTCATCTGAGATCTGCAGAAATAATCATCCGTTCTGTTTAGAAAATAGTCTGTTCCTAGGGCACATGTCCTTTTTTTAGACTGCCACGGGGATGAAAAAAGAGCTTTGTATCTCAAAATGGCACAGGCGTCTGCTGTTTGTTCCATGCAGCAAGCCTTCCTCCCGTCTCTCTGACATTAGCCTGGATGGCTGCGGAGGGGCTGCTCGGCACAAGCGGTGGGATAACATTTCTGCACGGGCAGAACATGCTCAACGCTCAAATTAATAAAGATTTAGTGCTGCAGAATGAACGGGAGGCTTGGGAGAAGAGGCGAGCATGGCTCCCGCCTGCCAGATTGCCATGGAAACACCAATACCTTTTCAGCTCTTTAATTGCCTTCCCTACATTTTTTTGTCGAAAACTTTTTTTTCCTCCTAAGTAAATGCTTTATGTTCTGGATTTTCGGCGTTTTGGCTTTGTTTGGAAAACTGCGAATGGGGCAAGGCAGAGAACAGTAGCTGTGTGGGGAGATGGAGAATTATGGTGATGGACAGCCTTTCAAACTGTGTTACAATTTCATCCTAAATTCAGTGTCTGTTTCAATGTGAGATTTTTATGGATAGTTGTTCAGCAGCAGCAGTGTCACATGAACTGTAGCTGCATCTGGTGTAAATATCAGTATTCCTGCAGCTTCCTGGACCTAAGACCCCAACGATGAAAAACTTCAACTCTACCTGAGAATGTACAGGATCGTTGCCAGCTCTATTCTTAGGAGGGTTAATTGGTAGTTTTTGCTGGTTCTACATGTTTGGAAGAGAGATTTGAACCAGATGATGGCAGGACATGGGGTTCTGCATGTCCAAGAGCTTCGTCAGATTTGCTGTTGACATGCTCAAATAAAAAAAAACAAACCTGACGAATTTCTGAAGCAGAATTTCTTCATGTTTACAGTCTTGTTCTTCTGGAATCCACTTAAATATTTTCTTTTCAAAACTTTTGCACTTGTTAGAGTAAAATTAGTGAAGGAAAGCAGTTTAGGTATTTAGGTTTTCTCTCCCAAAAGGAATAGGGTGTTGGTGGAGTGCCTTCACACTTCTCTGAGCTCTGCTTAGCTTCTCAGTTGATGAGTCTTGCATTATCCAATTGATTTTAGGCTTTTGTGTGTAAAAACAGTGGAGATGTCTTAATCTGATTAAAGCAATTCGCTTTACAGATTGTTTCCATGCCCCGTAGACAAGCTTTGCCTTTAACTTCTACCCTCAGTGTGTGAAGTGCAAACTGGTCAGCTTGTTCAAATTCCCCAAATGTTAATGGTTTCTAAATCTGAGCTCAGCATAAGGCTTTGCTGCTTTTTCACAGTAAGGATTTTTACCAGTTTGCTTCCTTCCCCCTCCATGTGCATGCCATAGGATGATCTGTTCTTCATGGGGAAAAAAAAGAAAAAGCTATTTTCCTATTTTCAGCTAGCTGGTATTTACTAGTGGTTTCTTCCCTGCTTTATAATCTCACTGGAGCTGTAATCTCCTGAGGTTAGTGAACAGCGTAATTAGTCCTTTGTGGTTTTCCTCCAAAACTTGGTTATCTTTGAGTATTCACTGCATATGTCCAGTGCTGCTTAGTCCTTACCAGCTCTTCCAGCAGTTGTGCTGCTGTGGAAGCATTTTGTCCCTTTCCGCACACCCAGGACCTTCCTGCAGAATGTACCTCGTGTTTCAGCATTAACTGCTTTTTTCACGCTCTGTTTTTCCTGAAGGGAATCAGCAGCTGTCTTTGCCTCCCTTGGAATTTGAGACCCCCTCGATTTGTTGTGTGACTGGTGTTTCTGGCCACGCTGATGGTCGTGCTCCTCAGAGCTGATCCACCTCTGACAAGCAGCCCTGAGCATGGGATTTTCTGTGTGTCTTGTGTTGCTGTTGTTTGAGGGCTTCAAATCCTTTTTCCTCCTCTCCCTTCATACATAAAGGGTGGCACAGTTGAACTGACAGGCTGTTTCTCATGAATTTCAATCGAGACAGAAAATTCACTGGCTGCATAAAGGTTATGGAAACCTATTTTGTCCTTTCTTTTTTTTAGATGTGTTTTTAGCTTGACTTTTTTTCCTAAAGTAGGTTGTTTTCCACCCACTCTCACAAGAAAGCTTTTGAACCTATGGGCAGGATTTAACCACCTAGGACAAAGGTCTCAGTTCTGGTACTGAGTTTCTATGAACATAATGAAAGACTTCTGGACAGAAAGAGGAGTGAGGCACATGTAGTGTCCTCTCGAGGAGAAAGCTGTACCAGCAGCTCAGCTGTGTTGTCTGCCAGGACATCGCCCTCCCCTTATCTAAAATAAAACCCCTGGTCAGAGCCTGCACCTTCTGAGATGCAGGATAATCAACCACAAAGCTGCAGGAAATCTGCTTTATAATGTCTCTTTCTCACAGCGTTAATTGTTTTGGTATTTTTCATATCTGTTTCTGCTTGATTTTTTCTGAACTTGTGGGCAAGGAGTTTATTGGCATTACTTTCCTTTGGGTGGTTTCAACAAAGCCCTTTCAGACTTGCTCTGGTTATGGCTCGATTTCCCTATAGCAAAGTTCTCTCCAAAGCTGAACTCTGACACAGCTTTTGATCTTAATCCTGCACTATTTCTTTTAAATTTATGGCCCAGAAAAATATTTGAATTTATGGTAGGCAGATGAAGTGTGGAAACCAAATCACAACATCCAGATCATCTTGGCATCGTAAAGAACACTGAGGCAGAAACTAAACTTTGCTTTTCCCACTAGACTTTAGCTGTCTCTTTAGCCAAAAAGATGAATTAAATCTAGGCATAACTGTGCCCCAGTTGTGAGCTTTGGATTTGGATGTCGAAAATCCCAGCATTCCCTAGAGTGTATCTTGTGCTCCTTTCACAGAAGTGCTTATCTGGTTTTCCCTCTGGCCTTGGAAAATAGTCTTGATAGGATGTTAAATGTCAGGTTGGAGTTTGCATCTCAATGCAGGCGTGTGCAAGGGTTGCTATGGACTCCAGGCTGGGCAGTATCCTTTAAAGTGTTCATCTTGCCTGCACTCAGGAGCCCTTTTCTGGGAAGTCCTTCAACCTTGGCTGCAGTGACTGCTGGAAATCGGGTGCTCCTTTCTGGAATGGCCTGCCCTCTCCATGAGAAGGCAGTCTTTTGCAAACCAGGGTGTGTCTTCCCAATATCCTTGGAATATGCCTACAGTTCATGAGGCTAACCCACCTTCTGCTGGGCTATGGCAAGCCCAGAACACCACCCAACAATTCTCCATTTCTGCTTGTGTTAAACACAGAAGAGATCTGTCAAAAGCAGCTGTCAGAGCCTTGGCAGTGTGCTGATGCTGTCTATATATGGCTTCTAGAAAAGTGGCTTTATCTTTCCGAGGCGAGGCTGCCTTCTCTCATGCTGTACACACCAGAGTATTTCCAGTTCACACCATAAAAACAAACTTTTTATGCTGGCTGAGGTAGAAGATAGTTCCTGGCACTTTTGAGTCTTGATCACAACGTGGTAGAGTAGCAGAGAAGTAGCTTTTGAAGTGATTTGTGTTGAAATGCCTTGGTTTTGCATGTGTTGTGAAATCTTTATGAAAGATATAGTGAAATACAGGAAGACAGTGCTTTGTGCACAGAAATGTTAATTTTACTGTGAGAACTGTAGTCTTCTATTTCCCTTGTGATTTATTTTTTTTCCAAGAGAAGTCACATGACTCCTTAATACATATTTTAATGTAGAATATGGCTACATTTACATTCACTTCAGCTTTAATTGCATTTTAAAGTCTTTCTATTCAGTCTGAAGCTTAAAAAGTACAAACTTTTTTGTATTTGTTGTCTTGGTTTCTTTCACTTCTGAATTACTGGAGACAAAATATGTATTTAGAAGTTTGTTGTCCCATTGTCTCTGTGAAAGGACTCTAAAGACTGGTAGTATTTTAATGACCTGCTAAACAGGAGTTCTCGGTGGGAATAATTTGTCAAAAACCCGAGGAAAATTAATCATTACTTTGCTAAAGCCTCTCTGTATTTGGCTTAGCAAACCAAATTGGAATCCTTGGTTGGGATCCTGAGAGCTGTCAGCCTGTCGTTCCCCTCCGTGCCCCTGTGCTGGAAGATGTTTTTGGCCAAGTGCTGGTTAAGCTTTTACTATGTGGGTTACAAAATCAACTGGCTGCTCAGTCCTCGCTGGGGACGCGGCTACTCGGTGAGATTACAAAATTGTGTTTGAAAGCACGAGCACAAAAGAAATAATCCCCTGAGCATTTGCTTCAGTGGCTCCATGGCTGTGAAAGGAATGGAAATTCAAGGTGGTGAGATGAGAATACCAAGGCTGGTTCCCCTCCTGGCACCCTGAAACGTGGCTTTAACCCTGCTCCATCTCCCTGGATGGTGGGAGACATCGGAATCCCGACACTTTCTCTTGGACATGGAGCAGTTTCTCTTGGACACGGTGTAACTGAGCCCTGCTAGCTAGAGCTAATCTTTGCTGTGAAAACAAGCTGCTGCAGTGTTAGACAGCAGCAGATGAAGTTTGGAGTCAGAGCCGTGTGGACGTGGTTAAATGGGATAGAAATTGTCAGACAGGTGCAAGTCAGCCTGAGCGTTGCTGCCCGCTGTGGGGGGGAATGCCATGCGAAATCCGCGTTAATATTTCTGTCGCTTGGTAACCCTGACCTCAGGGGTTATCTCAAAGGGGCTCAGAGTGGAATTTTGTTCATTTCCTGAGAGCTCTGCAGAAGCAGCGCTTTCCAAAGTGCCTCTTTTTCAGAAATCAAGTTAACAGCGGCAAGCATACTTGTGTTGTGGGAAATGCTGATAAATTAAACCCAGTTCCCCGGGAAAATTAGCTGTGTTCTCTATAGGGATTGCAAGCCTGAAATGTTCCTATAGTGCTTCGTAGTGTGTGTGACCTGTTTATGTGCTCCAGGGTTATTGAGAAATAACACTTCAAGCCCTGGACAGCAGAACCAGAGTCTGTTCCAAGCTGTCCAGTTGCTGGACTGAATTTGCAGGGAGAGCTTAGTGGGACTGCTGTGTTAACTCTTCTGAGTCTCATTCCTCACTCACCAGCATTTCCTCCTCCGTGGTGGTTTGGACCAGTTTTCCCTGATGCCACTTGCTGAGTTCATATTGAAAATTTAGTACTGCTTGAGGAAATGAAAACCATCCTTAAAAAAAAACAAAACAAGGGGGGGCCAGTCAACCCTACAACAGCTGGCTGACAAGTGGACAGTTTGGGTGGTTGGATATTATAGATGCCTTTAATTAAGGTTGAGTGCTTTCCCAGATGTAATAAAGTTGTGGAGAGGGGGTCTGTAAAGGCTTGAAGTGTGTGAGTTTGGGGCCAAGAGACAGAACTGGAGGCTGGGAAGGGCTTGTGACTTTTTGTCTTGTGGATAAATTCAGGACAGGACCCAGCTGATCTCGTTCTGAGAGCTTTATCTGGCAGTTTGGTGCCGTTCAAATGGCAGGCTGTGGTCTAGGTGGAATGGCTCCGTTTTTGTGGTTCCAGAGTGCCCCCTGCTCCTGCAGAGTTTCCATAGTTCTCACCCTTCTGGTCACTTTGGAAACAGCCACTGGCTGAATGCTGCTTCAGGCCCCTGTGAGCTTGCCAGAGCTGGAGGCTCCACCAGGACACCTCACTAGAGCTTCCAGTAGACTTGGATAAAAACTGGCTGGGTCTGAGCTGTGTCATGCTTAATACCTTTTTTAAAAACACAGTAGTGAAAATGTCAAGTTTAAGTTACAGAGCACGTCCTTAGAAGTACCAGACTCTTTGTTGAAAGTTGTTAACAGCGCTTGTGTTTTCCACCTACTTGCAAACACGATCCTGTCTGAAATCAGAGGTCCACAACAGTACATGTTGCAGTAAATTTTGGATTGCTGGTGACATTCAACAGGCCAGCCATGAGGGACAGATACCCCTGTTTCAGTGCTGGGCACCCCTAGAGATACTGAAAAAGAAGAAAAAGATTTGAGACAAAATACTCTGGAAGAAAAAGATTTGAGACAAAATACTCTGGAAGAAAGCTCAGGGGTAGCTGCTTTGTATTTCAGAGAATTTCAGTCCAGAATTTTGATCAGACAGTAGTAACTGAGGACACTTAACCCAAAATATGCAGGTGCTGACATGAATGTCTTTGGAGCTTGCTGAAATTACTGCATGCTTTGCTTTGAAAACCTACCTTAAAGAAATTCTGGAAAGATTTGGTTGCCTGATGAACAAATCTGTATTTGATTCCTCTCAGTCTGGCTCTCTTGATGCTGCCAGAGATGAAATTAAACTATGTGATAGTGCCTTTGTTTTTGTTCCAGTCCTATAAAATTTTCATTCCCCCGAATACGCTAATGAAGCTTTGACCTGACATGTATTGTGGCTAGGGGTTTGATGGTTGTTTTCTTTTCTTTTCTTTCAGCTCTGCAGTGTATGGATGACTCCAAGCCATGTGTTAATGAGGGAAAGTGCATTCCATATCAAAATGGTACAGGGTATTGCAAGTAAGTTGGTTTCATTTCTAATCAATTTAATTACCCATTTTCTTTCCTACAGGACCTTAGCCAGAAAGGAAGTGTGAATTTCTAAGATTTTCTTACTGGGTTCTTTCAGCATAACAGTTGTAGCACAGTTGGTGTTTCTTTAGAATGCATTAGTCCTTGTGTGCTAGCTTTTTGTAGTGTGAGAAATCTGGGATTCTTGTTCAGTATTTGCGTTTGGATCTTGCTAGTTGGATTTCTTTGCATTAGGTTGGGAGCTGAGGCCAAACCCATCATAGAGGTAAACTCTGTACCTTGTTTCCAGACCCACAAGCTAAGTTGAAACTTGCTCTCCATCTTATAGCTCACCTTACTTTATAGAGCTCCAGCCTCAATTTAAATATTTTTGAGGTTTTTCAAAACTATTCTGCACTCTGAAGTGTGCCAATTCCCTTCTACTGCTTGAGAGCAAGTAATACCAAGTTGCTCCCCCAACCAAACATCCACCTTTGTTTGCATCATGTAAATTGATTTTGGTGAATGTTGACTCCCATCTTCACTTTGTTGCTGCATGGGAAGCTCAGCAGCATATTTGGCAAAGTGTGTATTATCTGGAGACTATCACATCTATTTAAATGCAGTTCACCTTTCAAACTGCACTACTTAGATTTTTTTTTTTTTTTAAGTGATATTTTGCCAAAAGATGAATCCTCTTTGTTTGGCTGGGTTAATTTATTACGTCTGCAGTAACCAGATTATTTTCTAAAGGTTGCTTACTTCATCAATTAAAATTATATCATTTTCTAGCCTGCTAAGACATTATCTTAGTGCTAGCATTTTTTAAATATTAGTGAGTTTTCTCCTTTTGATTTAGCTTGGCTAGCATAGAGCTCTACACTTCCATCCTCCCTAACCACAACCTTTAGTTCTCTATTAATGTGGTGCATAGAGCTCAGTGTATTTAAATTGTACCTGTGGCACACAAAGGGGAAATCGTAATCTAATTTGAGGTTCTCGTCAGGTTCAAATCAATACCTGATGTGCAGAAAGGCCACAGAAAAGCAAATATGTAACTTGTTATTCCCTGTAAGTTTCTTTAAAAATTTCTAACTCTTGCTGCTTCCTATTCTTTTCCTCGACATGCTTTTATATTGATGTCAGCTTAAAGGAGCTGCCCTTCTGAAAAGAGAACATGAACTTTTCCTGCTTTTCACTTGCATTTTAAGACTGAAACAAGAAAAATAGGTGTTTTTTGTAGGTCTTTCTGATGTGTACTTAAGCATGTTAGTCTGGAGCCAAAGTATGTAGGTCACAGTAAAGGTAATAAACAAGACTGGTATTGATGTAGGTGCTGCTTTTACCTTCCTCAGACATTTTCTCCAACTTGCATGTTCCTCTTAACAGTTGTTTTTTACAGCATGAGCTGGTTCATCTGATTAACTTCTGCACTGTTTGTAGTGCACTCCAGATCTTGACACATTTCCCTCACTACAATGGCAGCTTTGACCACTGTTACATTTTTTTAGCACACATTTATAATAATAATGTTGCCTTCCTCCTTGTTGTGCAAAGTGTCCTTGCATGTTTTAAGCCAACTCCTCCTTCAAGAAACAGCTCAGTTGCTTTGCAGGTGCCATATTAATTGGAAAGGCTAACAGAGAGCTGTATACAGAGATTAGTAAGTGTCATTTAGTGCTGGCTCAAGAACACTTTATTTTTTTTTGCAGCAAGGAAGGAACAAAGCAGCAAAACCCACCTCAATTGTGGAGTCTCTACCTTTAGCAAGCTGATTCTTAGCATCCTGTTTTGGTTTTAACTTTTTTTTTTTCTTTCCTGCACTATGAGGAACTCTGAATAGGGGAACTTTCTCTCCAGTTTACTAACCTAAATGACTTTCTGAATTTTTAATGGTTATGAGACTAGAAATGTTTTGCTCAGGAAACTGAATTTATTACTAAAGCAAGTGTCTTGGCTTCTGAGTGTGCAGGATCTCTCAATGATTAGCAGCATCTCCACCCCTTCCACTTTCTTAAAGTTATCAGCAGTACTTCCTCTGCTGGGCAGTAAGTTATTATAACAGGCTCCCTTCCTCTTTCTGTGTCTCCTGTTGGCTGAGCTGTTTGTTGCAGTGTGTGATGGGGCTGTCCTGTCGGTCTTGCTGTTTCCTAGGTGAGCTGCTGAGGGAGAACCTGCATCAGCAATAACCAAATGTGATAAGATACGAGTAAGCACTGATAACACCTACTCTGGGTGCTTGGTCCTGCAGTGGATGGCAGCCTGTTGCTGAAGCAGCTTCCTTTGTCTGAAAATCCTGTAGCATCTACTCCATTAAAAAAGAAAGCTGTTTTTCTGCTAAGAAACCTTTATGATGGTGTGTCTGGCATCTGTTCTGGGAGCAGTGGTTGTGACCCTTGTAAGGAAGCCGGGCTTGGAGCTTTATCAGATTGCTCCTGCGAGCGGCCTTTAAGCAGCTCTGTTCCCCTGGTGACGCTGCTGGCCCATGGCTGTCATTCTGTGGCACTGCTCGATAAAGTTACTGACCTCCTCTGACCTTGATTTTATATTTAGAAAATTACGCATTCCTGTGTTTGCATCTTCCAAAGCCAGATTTTTGTGTGTGTGTGAGAGCTCTTTTCTACACTCGTTCAGCAGCTCTCATGGTGAGGGTGCAGGCCTTACTCCACAGAATATGTCTGCATATATCTGCATCAGCAGTGAAGGGGACCTGTCCTTCCAAGCTTTCTCACTCCTGCTTTGACAAAAGGCATATTCAATTTGGAATTTGGCTTTGCTTTCCACTGTGATGGGTGTTTTATTGTGGTGGGTGTTTTTTTTTCCCCTCAAAGCATCTCAAAGGCAGCCTTTTACACACTGAGGTGTCAAACACGGAGGAGCCTTCTTGTACCAGAGAAGCAGTTCCTCATTGCTTAATGCTGATTGTGACCATCACAGCAAAGCAATTTCTTGTCTCCCTGTGGCTGGCTGGCTGGGCAGCAGTAGCAGGAAGAGTCCCTGGGACAATGCTCTGAACTTGCAGTTGCAGCAGGCTGGGAGGGAAGGTGTGCACAGGGAGCTGCTCCAAGGACAAGCAGAGCAGAGATTTTGGCATGGCTGTTTCCTGAGCACAGGGATCTGCCCCGCTGCAGGTGAGTGCAGGGTTGGGCAGTGTTTCTGCCTGGAATGGGGCAGGGCCCCAGAGCAAAGAGTCTCTGAACTGATTTGCCTGTGTTCCATTAGCTGTGGCCTCTCCCAGCTTCCCACCCCAGTGGCATGGAGCAGAAGCATAAGCGGGAAGGGAGTTGATACAGGCGTGCTGCAAGGTTTAGGGAGGAAACTGGGAATTGCTACTTCTTGTGCTTGGCAGACTTTGGCAGCTGAATTTTTAACCTTAGGACTGTTGCAATTTATGTATCCAGAAGGGATAGCTGTACCTCTGTGAAACCCAAGCACTGCTTTAACAATAAGGTCTTCTGTTAGTCCTGATGGTGTAAAAAGCTCAGAGCTGTGCTTAGTCAAATGGAATGCCAAAAGGACATTGTCCTTCAGCACATCCTTTCATGCCCCAAGCTGCCAGGGTTTGTACAGCTCTGTCAGTGAGCAGTGCTTCTCTCACCCTGTGCTGAAGTTTGTGCACCTTTTACATAACACCCTACAATTTCTGCATCTTATGTGCAGACTGGCAACAGCAGGACCCCCAAAAATGCTGAAATCAAAGCAGCAATGGCATGGCAGTAAGGGGCTTATATTCCAATTCTAGCTGCCAGTAATTTCAGCTCTATTACAAGGTTTTTGACCGACCTCTCCTACAAGGCGGATCTTCATAAGTGAATTTTAACTTGGATTTAACTGGACTTCTGGGGCTGAAGGCAAGATGCAAGGCCTCAGAACTGCTTCTGAGGCCAGAGCTGATATCTGCTTAGGATCTGCCTCCAGAGACTAATCACTCTTAGGCTGGTGAATGGGGAATACCCACAGGAGACCTTGTAGCAGGATGAGGTCTGAGAGTTTTCCAGAAGAGGCTAAATGCAGAAGTTGAGAAGTTGTCCCTTTCTGAGAATGGTCTGCCCTTTTCTGTTTCCTTCCGTCTCCTTTCAGAAGTTAAAGGAGACCCTTGAGACCAGGGCAGAGAAAAAAGAGGAGAGTAGAAGCACTGCTCGCTTAGATTCTGGGAACAGAGCAATGACTTCCAGTCAAAATTTTTTTATTGCGAGTTACCTGCGCACACCAAAAGCTCTTCAGAGCTCTGATGGGCGAAAAAAAGCTGAGCTAAAACTTGTGGAGCACTGTGGAGTGGCTCTGTGCAGAGGCACTTTCTATGGGCTGGGAACAATAGCTGTGTGCTGCTTTAAAGGCAGGGCAGGGAGGCCGTCCCATACCAAGTATGACGCATAAATGGGCGCCTTGAGACATGGGAAGGAGCGTTTGCAAAGCTAACCAGAGAATCCTGTTCTCCCTCCTGAGAGGAGGTGTAGGTGTGGGAGTCAGAACCCGGCAGCCAGAGGGAAGTCTGGTTAAAATCTCTAACAAAATAGCTGGGACCCTTCTCACGTTAGTCATCACAGGGAATTTTTTCCCTCTTTTCGATGAGGCGTCTTCCAATCAAAGAGGAGGGAGCATTGAGTTGGAGGGGGGAGAAGCAGGACGACGAGGAAATTCTTCCCTTGGCTTTTTAAATGAAAACCATCTGCTTTCTTCTCTGCATCTCCAGATGATATCATGGGCCCGAGGAGAAAACTCCCATGAAAATCAAACATCTGGAAGTCTGGTTAAAGTTGTCTATAAGGTGCATTTGAAGAGACTGTCTTATGAGCGTGCCCAGGCAAATATAGTACAGCAGATGAGGAAGTTTTTCCAACAGACCAGACATATTTTCCAGAAGTCTATTGAAAGCAAGAGAGAACTAAGTTTTGGAAGGTAACTTTGACGTAGTTTTGTGGCAGAAGAGCCAAAAGCACAGCTTTTGTGGGTCTTCTGCTTTGATTTGCAGCATTTGGTTGTTAGAGTGAATGCAGCTCTCTGGATTTGTGGATACTTGAGATTTGGATAAATACCTTCGTTTTGTTTCTGCATCTCTTGTTTAGCTAGCTCCATGAGAGCCTGAGCTAAGGCAAATGCAGGCTGGAGCTGAAAAGGAGGAGGGAAAAAAAAAAAAAGGCTGAGCTCTAAAGTATTTGTGCTGGAAAGTAGCCCAGAGAGAGTAAAGGAGAAGCTTTAATTAGAAGCAGCTGCATAGCTGATGCAGCCCACAGGACATTTTCCCATTTCAAACTCTCTTGCTTTCAGAAATCATGATTTGAATTAAGTTGTATGTGAAATTTGTTCTTAAAAGATTAAATTCCTGTTGAAGTAGGTTAAGAGACCTCATGTGCTTCCAGAAAGTGCCAGAACAAACTTCATCTTCCTGTTTCTTTTTCTCAATGTTAGATGGAAAACTGAGGAGAAACAGTGGCTTTTATTTGGAAAAGATTTGGTTTCCTGTTCTGAGCATGTCATTTGGAGCTGACACAAGCTGCTACAATTTTAAGCTGCTCTATAGACAAGTGGTTTTTTTTTTTTCTCTCCTAAAGAGAACTTGAAAGAGTAGGTTGGGATGAGAGCAGAGTGGGGCTGGTGGGAAGCTGGAGCTGCTGTTGAGTTTAATCATATCCTTTAAAAAAGTCTGGGCTTAGACTGCGTGTTTTCAGTGTTTGCCTCTATTTTTAGAGAAACAATGTGGTACCCAATGTGAATCAGGAGCAAATATTTGCAGTTTTGTCTACGCCAACATTTAGAGCTAAATTACTAGTATTTGTGCCTAGAAACATTGATGACAGGAGACATGGTTGAGAATCTGGACTGTAGGTTTTTTTGTCCTGTAACATTCAAAAAGGATTGCAGTGAATTGCTGGAGGGCAGAATTGCCTAACTCAGTGACCAAGCACTTCTCCAGGAGGAGAACAAAATGGTGGGTAAGACAGCCATGGATACCTGACCTAACATCTTTCCACAGGCAGGCATGTTCCTTCTTCCAAATAAAAAGAGCTAAAGTTAAAAGAGGTTTTGCTGTTCCCCTGTTAGGAGTGCTCCCTCATGTTTTTCTGATTAGCCTCAGAAGATACCAGAACAAGCCTGGTCTTGGAGTGCTCTTCAACTTTGTACCAGAATATTTGTGTACAAAATGCTGGGATGTTTGTGGGTGCTGCAGCACATATCTCAGCTTTCCTTTTAATTCATACCAGCAATACTCTTAATCAGTGTTTGGGCTCCCTTCTCCCTCTTGTCTGGGGGCAGTTAAATGCACCTTCCAGTGTCCCTGAGCATTACGGGTTGGAGAAAATATGTATTTTGGGTGTTTATTTACTTGTGGACAAAACATGAAATGTTCCTGTAGGCTTTCTGCTTTGCTTCTCAACCTTTCATTGGAAAAGCACGTCAGCTCATGCTGACCCACAGCCTTGGGCTGTTACACTGAGAATGGCACAGGGTGTTCTGCGTTGCTATTGTCTCAGGATTTGCTTTCTGTAACTTTATTAATCCTGCCTTACCCTGCAAAATCTCTCCCTTTCATGTCTGTTCTTGGGTATGAAGTTGAAAGTATTAAGGTATGGTGAAAGGAGCCTAATTTGGGTGTGGGCAATGGCAAATTACAATTATGCACCTATGACTTTCCTGCTTTAGACAGATGGCTAAAACTAGTTAATAAATTCTAACATGAGAAAAAACAGTTGTGGTCATCTAGTAATGACCCCTTGCATAACTTGGATAATAACCTCTCTGAATAGCTTTGTTTGAACTAGCGTGCATACTCTCCCTGAAACAGCCAATCCTGGTGTTCTTTTAAACAAGCATGAGTGATGGAGAAATTCCACTACAACCTTAAATGCCTTGTTCCAGTTGTTTCTCTCCGCTGCTGAGAGATTGTGTATAAAAATAAATATACTCTCCTATTTCTAATTCAAATTCACCTAGCTTAAAGTTTTAAATGCTCAGCTCTGTTATCCCAGATCTTCTAGGTTGGGAATTATTGTTAATTCTGTGTTTCACAGTGGACACTTGGAGCTTTTGATTAACTGTCTTATTCCCTTTTCTCTTTGCTAAGTAGACTGAGCTACCTGAGCTTTTTGTTGTGGCCAGAGTTTTCTAGTAACCATTACTGTTGGCTTCTTTGAATTAATTTGAGCTCTTCCCTCTCAAAGAGCAAACACCAGAACTGATTTAGTGGCTGTACCAAGAATTGATCAGGAGTAGCACAATCTCATTTACTCCTACTTGATACTTGCCATTTGTAGGTGTAAAGTGTTCCTGACCAACTGCCGTGCTAGGAATTCACATTTATCTGGCTGTTAGGGATCCCCAGAGCAAGTATGTTGTTCCCAGCTCAGTTTCCTGTTTTGGGGGGGATACCCTATGTGTTTTGTTTCTAAATGTATGACTTTGCAGTGCTAAAGTGAATTTTGGGTGCTGGCTGCCTTGTTAAGCATGTTGCTACTCCCTATCAAGAACTTGTCTTCTGTCCTGTCTACATATTTGACCAGCGTTGATGCTTTCCATTGTTAATAATCAATAGATGTGTTGAATGACATGGGAACAAAGGCAGATTCCTATAGAATTTTGTTTAAAACACAACTTAATGTCCATTCTTTGATTTTTTTTCAACTGATTTTTAGAGCCTGTCTCGTTAGTTGAGGGGTTTTGTTGTGATGGGGTTTTTTTTGATGATGGTGGTGCTTGTTGTGTGGTTTTGCTTTTTTCCCCCCTCCAATCTAGCTTACACTTTCACACTTGAGGAGAAAAGAAGATTCTTTACCGTTACATTCCTGCTTGAGGACTAGAGACTTTGTGTATTTATTGCAGTTGAAATCTCCTCCCTTCAGATATGAGTAACTCATTGATTTAATAATTGCCCCTTTCCTAATCAAAGCGTATCTAACGTTCACCTCTGGCTTTTTTACAGTGAAATAAGTGTTCTCTTGGGTTACTCACCAGTTATAGCAAGCAGCTGTGCACTACAGAAAGAGCTGCAAGGGGACAGTCCTGTGTGTTAGGTGTTATTTTTATCCAGTATGTACTCTTGCAGCTTTCTCCTACCTGAGAGCAGCAAATGGAACTGGGTGGGGGCCACAGAGGTGGGCTTTGCAGGCTTTGCTTGCCTGGATCCTGTGTCTCTGGAAGTTAAATGGTAAATCTGTAGTACAAAGGCCAGTTAAAAGATGGATTACAGCTGACAAGCGTAGTCAGGCTGTATTGACATAAGTTTAGGTTAGAGAGAAGTAACTGCAATTATTCTGCAGTTGGAGATCTTTGTATAAAACACTGCCCTGGCTGTAGATAGTGTGTGTGTGTACTCGTTTTTCTGTGGGAGACAGAGGAACAATGACCTTGTCGTTAGGGTGCTCGCCAGGGGCGTGGGAGACCTGACTGCAGTGCTTGTGTTGCTATTTGAGTGCAGGCTGCAGCCAGTCCCAGTCCCAGATGCACTTATCAGCCTGAGGATAACAGGGTATTCCTGTCTCACGGGAGCCCTTGTGCAGAAAGATCTGCTGCAGATCTCCCCAGACAATGTACAATGTTTATAAATATTCCTGGAAGACAGATAATACCTGGTGTTAATGCCTTATTAAACTGCATGGTTTTCTTCTAAAAAAGGGTGGTTGTTAGAGTGGGGATAGGTGCAAGGAGTTGTTACTCAGCAGTTCTTTAAGGCTTAGGCTTTTTCTGAAGTTTTCAAGGGAAGTGCAAAAACGAGGTTCTGCATTTGATACAGCTCTGATTGAGTGTGGTATTTGTTTTGCAACGAGTGATTTCACCATTTGCACTTAAGTTTTCAGCGGACTCGTTTGGGGCAGTCCCACAGGAAGTCTCTGTTACACGTGTTACGTCAGCCTTTAAGTTTGTGAGTGTCACCACCACTTATGGCAAACTCCTGGACTTTTGGTGGTCATGGGACTTCATTCCTGGGGTCTTCCCAGAACAGCAGGGCTTCAGGTGGGACTGCTGTGATTCACTTCTTGTCTCTTGCAGGTGTCGAGAAGGATTTCTTGGAGACTACTGTCAGTACAGAAACCCCTGTGAAAGCAACACCTGCAAGAATGGGGGAACCTGTGAAGCTGCATCCCTGATAGGGAAACCAACCTGCAAGTGTGCTCCAGGATTCACAGGGGAGGAGTGCCAATACTCAGAATCTCACCTCTGCTACGTGTCCCAGCCCTGCCTGAACGGAGGCACTTGTCACCCCCATGGCCAGGACGCCTACGAGTGTGTCTGTCTTCCAGGTTTCACAGGTGAGCTTCTGCATTTGTGCCTCTAGACCCCCTTCCTTTGGGAACAGCTTCACCGTGGAATGTTCTGGGGCAGTTGTACTATGCTCTCAAATTTTCTAGCTCCAGCACAGGAAATGAGAGGAAGTCTAAATGACTTCATGACCAAAAAAAGCAAAGGGGAATAGGGAATCAGACTCCCTACCCTTTACACGTAAGCAGAAAAATATTTGGATCTTGTGGGGTTGTCCACATGGGAAAACTGAATGCAGAAACTACTCTGGAGGGGCTGTAGCACTTTGAATTCAGAGTCTAGTTTCTTAAAAAAAAAAAAAAGAAATTTGGCCAGCAGAATCTTTCTATGGGAAAAGAATATTTTGATGCCTGAGAGGAAGCATGGAAATTTATTCCTTTCACTGTTGGAGGTGAGGTAGAAGAAGAGTGACCATCAGTGTGTACTTCAGGTCATTTTTATAAGTCACAACATTCTGTATCTTGCTGCAAGCCGGTAAATTACTTCATAGTGTAACCACAAATTAATTTCCATTTCAGCTACGATACGGTAAAATGCAGACATCAGTTTTCCTATAGCAATGCAAAGGTTTAGCTCAGAAAAAATTTAGAGGCAGAGAAATATTTTTTTATTAAATTTATTATTTTGTTAATCTGTCTTGATTTCCTAAAGGAAAGGAATGCCAGTGGATTGATGCCTGCACATCTCAACCTTGTGCCAATGGGAGTACATGCACAGTGTCTGGAAATAAGTTCTCCTGCTCCTGCCTGGCTGGCTACACTGGTCAGAAGTGTGAGATAGATGTGAATGAATGTGCCACACCAGGCCTGTGCCAGCATGGTGGCACCTGTGTCAATCTGCCCGGCTCCTACCAGTGCCAGTGCAAGCCAGGGTACACGGGCCACCGCTGCGAGAGCGTCTACGTGCCCTGCTCCCCATCCCCCTGCATGAACGGGGGCACCTGCCACCAAACCAGCGACTTCACCTTCGAGTGCAACTGCCTGCCAGGTAATGCCCCAAGAGCTGGGCTTGGCAGGCTTGGCACTGCCCTCCTGGCTGTGTTCTCCCAGGGGATTTCTCTCGGCGTTTCTGCGGGGGGTGTGTGCGGTGCCAGGTGAAGGGAGCAGTCTCAGCAAGACGGGGAGGTCTGTAGGATGTTAATTCCTGAGTGGAAGGGAGCAGTCTCAGCAAGACGGGGAGCTCTGTAGGATGTTAATTCCCGAGTGGAAGGGAGGAATCTCAGCAAGCTGGGGAGCCCTGTAGGATGTTAATTTCTGAGTGGTGGGATTTCGTGGTACAGAAAGGAAGGAAAGGAAAGACGGTCAGAAAGAATGAATTTCTTTGCAACCCAGTTAGAGTCAGAGAATCAAATAGGTAAAAACTATGAGGTAGATTCAAGGATATTAAGGTGGTATTTCAAAATGAGGACAAATTTCTTTGGAGCCCAGTTATAATCAGAGACTCAAATAGGTAGAAACTATGAGGTAGATTGAAGGAGATTAGGGTGGTGTCTCATATACCCATCTGAAATGTGAAATTCTATGAACATAAACACCTACAAATACATAGTTTGTATCAGTAAAGGCCTCAGTTAACTTCAGTGTTTAAAGAATGAACAATTGTCTTTTTCCTTCTCCATCTGTAACCCTAAGACATGGCAAGTTCTATTCTCTTCTTTTTTTTCCTTCTCCAGTTCCTCCAAACATCACAAGATATCAGTTCCAACTTGCCACACCCTTCTTGTCTCCAGATAAATTTTCATTGCTTGTTTTGTGATGCTGTTAGCTGCCCTGAGTTCATGCACAGCAGGGGTGGCATGCTCAGGGCCAGGGACTGCACTGGTTTTGTGTCACCTCTATGAGTGTCACCTGGTTGGGATGCTGGGTTCATCCTGTTCTCCTCCCTCTCCACTTGTCAGCCTTGACCACAGGGCCCTACTAGTTGTCTTAGCATATTCAGGGTATTTTTAGGCTGAATTCTTTTTTTTTTTTTTTTTTTAACTGAGTAATTCAACTCCATGGGAAACTGTCTGTTTGGAAATGTTTTTGACTAGACTTCCTACTTGAGTGTATTGCAGTTTGGCACACACAGACTCGGTGTGTGGTAATCTAGAAAAGTAAACTCTCTTCCCTTCAGCATGTCTCTGGTGTTATTTATGTGAAAGATGTAGCTGCCCTGTGCTGTTTGGGATGAATATAGAGTGGTTGCGTTCTCATGCGGATCATCTGGAGTCACAGGTCTGTGTGGAAGGGGCATTTAGAACTTGTGAAAACTGTTCTCTTTTTGGAGACATTTGTCTTGAGGTGTTGACTCAAATGACCTTAAATGTACATTGCCAACCTTAATGTCTGCCCAACCACTTTCTGGGTTGTCTCAGCAAGCATGTGACTTTAAAGAATTTAGCAAAGTCAGTCTTAAAGTAGAAGGATGAGTCGTCTTTATTTTTGAAAGCAATTATTCTAACCATGTTTGAAGGGAGAGTGCTTTGAAAGACTCTTTGAAAATGCAGTATCTTAACTAACCATTGCCCTGTAGGAATTTATTGCTTTTTTGCTTTGCATCTTTTTTCAAATGAAATTATAAACTAAGTATCTCTGGATTAACAGTCTTGTCCAGAAATTCAGAATTTCCTGGAAAGTCAGATCTGTTTAGCCAGTTCAAGGACTTAAAGGCCTCATGCAGGAGCAGTGTGGTGGGAGGAAGAGTTGGAAGGACTTGAATCCTTTCAGACTGATGACACAGTTTGCTTTAGAGATTCTCTTGCAGGGGCACGAGACCGAGTAGGAGCAGATTTTCCCTTAGACAAGTGTGTGGGCTGGCTGAAATATGGTCAGGAAATGGAAATGAGATTACTATAGTAACAGTTACACACCTACACTCCTCACACGTTTTGGATTGTTGGCTGTCTTTTTTGACTTGCCACACGCTGGGTATAGTGGGGGTGAGTTAATGTGGCTCTGAGAGCCTTTGCTTTTCTATTTCCTGTATTTGTTTAGGTTGGCCAGGCTGTTTTGCTAGCTTGATTTTTAAAACCAGTCATTTGAAAAACAGCAAAAAAGGGAGCTGTTGGAGAGGCCCAAATGCTTACATTAAACTCTCTGATAAAGGCAGGGCACCCAGCCATTTCTTTCCCCCTTTAGCACAGAGCATGCAGAGCAGAATTTCTGAAGTGTTGGAAAAGGTTCTGTCTGGAAAGGAAAGGTCAGCAGAAAGAGAAGAGAAATGGTGGGCCTGTCACGCCTAGGGAGGATATGAACAAGGCCTGCTCCTCTGGAAGACAGTGCCAAGATTCTGGATGAGAAATTCCACTTTAGACTCCCTCTCTGAATTAGAGCGATGCTGATGATACTGTGACTATAAATGGAATTGCTCTGGCCCTTCTGGACTGCCTTAAGGAGCTGCCATCACTGAGTGTTACAGCCACAGAGGCTGCAGGCAGCTACATCTCAAACTGCTGGAGTGTTTTTTGATAGGATTTTGCATCTTGTGACCTGTAAAAGTACTTTGAAGAAACTGTGCCCAAGCAGCAGTTTAGGCATAATTAGGCTACTACTGCACTGGCCTTGAAATGGGTTCTTGTTTCCTGTAGATGTTTCCTTCTTAGCTTTTCAGTGAGTTTAATCTGTTTATAGGTACAGATAGGTGAGAATGAGAGCTTGAAAATGTAGGAAAAACTTATAATCAGTAGTTGTGTATCACAGCAGCTTTTTCTACTGTCACACAAGTACTGTTTATGTACAGCATAGTCCAGCTGCTGTTTGAAATCCCCAGGTTCCCATGTCCCTTGTGGATGTACACAGACAAATCCTGCATGAGGTAATGCATGAAGTCATATATGTTAAGTCAGCATTTGGTGGCAAGCATCAAGTGAAGTTATATATATCTACACTATTGGTATTGCAATTATCTGTCTAGCTCTAATCATTTTTACTCTGGGCTTTGTTGATTTAGGTAGGAGCGGGATTGTAGGCAAGTGAGCATGTTAGGTCAATCATAACAGTAGTAGTGGAAAAAAATATTTCCTTGAAGGAGATGTAACCTGAAGCATTAGCAACTCCTTTGAATATAAGAATGAGCTCGTAGTTATAAATATTTGACAAAAAAGGACTTCATTTGGCAACTAACCTTTAATGGAATGTTAAACAAGTCAATAGAGGAAGTTCTTAGCTGGGAAAGTGATTATTCATTGTTATCCATCAAAATAATTACCCATTAACTAAGATAAGGACCCTAGGGAACTCCAAGGGCTTGTTCAGGAAACGATCTGTCAGGCTGGAGCGAGCTGTTTGTGAGGAGCTGGAGCTCTTCCTGGGAAGGGGAAGTCACCTCTTACAGTGCCACCAGTGGGGACTGGCACACATGGGCAGCCCGTGCTGGGGTTTGGGGATGAGCACCTTCCCCTGAGCAGTCTGCAGCCTTAGTTCCAGCTGAGGTGGGTGACCCTCTGCTCCAGATGCTGCCTGGAGTAGCCCAGTTTAGTTTTATCTCCCTGCATCCCTTATTTCCTGTCAGCAGGCCCTAAGTCTGGCAACAACACATTTTCCAGGCATAATTTCCTGTCCTGTAGAAGCTGGCCCTGAAACTGGCCCAGAAAATCTGAGGTGTAATTTATAGGTTGAAATAAGGCTAAAAAGATTCGGAGGGAATTGGATCGGATGCTCTGCAGCAGGGTGGAGATTTCAGATGACATAGGAATAAAGTTATCTGCTTGTGTCAGTCTGTGTGCTAGGGAAGAACAACATGCTGTTGGCAGTGGGAATACTTTTCCCCTTGAGGTTCTCATTCCTCAGTTTGATGTGCTTTGAGATAGGGAGCAAAAGTCAGGACATGCATTGCAAACTGCTCTTGTGCAGGGAGAAAACACAGGACAACATGTGAGTCCCAGCACAGGGGGGAGCAGGAAACAGTGTCAGGTGTCCAAATACATCAAAACAGTGAGCTCTGTGGCTTTCTGGAAGAGAGTCAGATTATATAACTGCAAAATTAGATCCTGGGACCAGCTAGAGAAAAGCTCACATATCTCAGAGTAGCTCTTCGGGTAGTATAACTGATTAAAATGTGAAAATATAGAATGGCTTGGTGAGATCTTAGTAGTGGGGTGACTTCCATGCTTTGTTCTGGAAATAATTGGGCCACTTTAAATTTGTGTGAGATACAGTGAGAGAGTTTAAATGCCTGCTGTCAGAAATTTGTTTACTAGAAAGTAGGGCTGATCTCCATATTATCCAAACTGAAGAGATAAGTACTTAAACCTTTTGTCTTTGTTGTTGTGGGTGTGTTTCCATGCTGATCACGTGCAATATGTGGTCAGTGGGATGATTCCTCCCAAGCTGAAACACAAGCTGATAGGACACCCCTGTTTTACAGCTGAGCCTTTGCTCAAGCTTGGTGGCCTTATACAGTTTTAAACTTAGGGGGATCTAAAGCTAATTGTTTTCCCTGGGAGTTATTCCTCAACAGCTTGTGCCAGGAAGGTGCTGCTGTAATGATCAGTACTCTGGCTGCGCATATTCTATTTCCTCTTTGTTTTAAGCTTCCCTACTGCCATGAATCTTCCAGGATCTTGGGTGGAGGTTGAAAAGGCTTTGAAGGGAGAGAGTAATATTGAAGGTCTTGTAGTTTTGGTTTTCTTGTTTTGTTTTTGTATTTTGTTTTGTAACGTTTAGTCTGTTATTCCTTGCTGATGCTAGTGCTCTTGATACTGCTTGGCACTTCCCAGCTCTTCTGTAGAGCTGGGGAAATTCAAGAGATGGGAGTGCACATGAATCACCTCAAGTCTTTTGAGAGCAGCAGTAGTCTGGAGAGGCTGGCTCAGAGCTTTATAGTCTCTGTCTCATCTGCCACACAGCACGATCTGCGTCGGACCAGATGTCACTCAGAGGGTCTGTGTGACTTGACACAGATGTTATGGAAGCGTCTGGAACAGGGCATCAAAAGTAGAGGGGTTAAAGCATGATTTTGGATGAGAGAACTGTGTCAGGGTAATATTACATTCCAAAGCAGTGAAGAGGCAGAGCTGGTGTTTTAAATTAACATGTGTGCTCTGGAATCATTTACTTCATCCACACTAGCATGCATTCCACTTGTGCTTTGATAAATAGCTCTCTCATCCAGCAGAAATGGCAGGTTTGTTTAATGAAGCATGAAATAAATCAGCAGGGGAAATCAAGGGGAAGACACATCACTGACAGCTCCCTTCCCTAATGTCCCCACTTCTCCTTCTTTGAAAAGGAGAGGGAGCTCTGGCAGGAATATTTTGTTAACTTGTTCATTAGGAGCCTGCATTTTCATTGAGGGAAGGGTATCTGATTCCTTCTGCTTTTCAGGCAGGGCTTAGTATGTAAGCATCACTTGGGTGGTGGCTGATCTGTTGATTGATTGACTTGTCTAACACTGAAGAGAGCCACATCAGGACTTCAGAAGCTCCTTTTCAAAGCATGAAAGACTCTTCTTTGGCGTATCCAAGGCTGACTGTGCTGAGGTATCCATGAAGTGAACGCCAGCACTTTTTTGCCATGGGAAAAACTTGTCCTGGCTGATGCTTGGTGGGCAGTGACGAGTTTATCTCATGGTAAAGGAAATGTCTTGGTCTTCTCTTTGTTTGCTTTGAATGACAGTGCTCCTTAGTCACTTAAAGAGAAACTCCTCATGTCTTTTGCGTTGTGAAACAAGCTGACCATCTACCCATGGCGGAACTGTCAGCTGACAAAGGCACTCAGCAGAGTGGGGATTCCTCAGTATTAGGTGAACAGGGCAATTGTTCAAGGGAAAAAGGAGGAGGAGCTGCTTCCAAAGAGATGGGAAGCCCATTTCAGCCTGCTTTTGTTTCTGCTTTGCCCAGGTTTCGAGGGAACCGTCTGTGGACACAACGTGGACGACTGCCCGAACCACAAGTGCCTGAACGGGGGTGTTTGTGTGGATGGGGTGAACACCTACAACTGCCGCTGCCCTCCCCAGTGGACAGGTACGTCCTGGGGGCCACTAGCACTGGGCTGCTGGCCTGGTCTCCGTGCCCATGGCTGCAGTCATGGGGAGATGCTAGTGCAATGCTTAAAAGAAAAGCTGTCGCTATCCAAACCAACTGAACAAGGGATGATTTCCCCATGAGTTGCACTTCTCGTGTGGATATGCTTTGTAAATGGATAAATGTTTTCCAAAAGCACAAAACGTGGCTTTGCTGTTACAGCTGTGGGTGTTTGCTGATACATTTAGGGCTGTTTCTGAGATGAGATGATGATGGTGTCGATTATAGTAATGCTGCTGAGAAACAGGGCAAATCTGAAAGGTAAGGGAAAAGGGAGGGAAGAGAAGTGCATATATGGGAAGCTGATGGTTTTGCTACTGTTTTTTTTTTCTGCTTATTTTTATCTAGAGTTCTCTGACTAGCAAAGCTACTTTTGCTTCAGAAATGAGTCTGTTTTTATTCTGAGTCTGAAGGGGAAAAAAAGCGTGAATTTCAAGAAAGTGTTATGCACAATATAAGGAAGCAGATTACAGGAAACTCAGTGTCATATTTGGTTGCAAAATGTCTCCATACCTCAAAAATAAACAAACTCCTCCGGTTATGGGGTGAGCTTTTGAGTCATACTAGTCTTTCTTAGCTGGCACACTTTTCAGCTGCGTATGGTTTTGCCCTTATTTGAAAATCACGGAGGAAAAAAAAAAAAGACCTAAAACCAGTTTTTTGAAATGCTTTTTTCCTCACAGAACATTGATTCTTGTTGTAAATATCTTGTCATTAACTGCAAAGGAGGCTGCCAGTTAAGAACCCTCGTTAATTTAAAAGGATTATATATTCTTAAATGAAGTTAAAACCACATAAGAGTGAAGTGCACCACAGCTTGCACCATAGCTCTTTGGAACGATGTGTAAATAGGAGAAAATGAGTCCTCTGCTCAGTGAGCAAGTGTCCTTGCTTCTGTGCTACTTCTCCATGTGCTGAAAGCCTGCAGAAAGTGAAACCTGTGAAGGAAAACGTGAGAGCTTGGGTGTGGAGACAGCAAACCTGTAGTGATCCTCTACAGTCTCACTCCATTCCACAGAAGTTATAACCCTTGTTATAATTTTATGACAGAATAGAAGTTAAATGACACAAACCAGATTTCTGGTGTCTGTCAGTAGCAAAGTAATCTTACTCCCTTTCACAGAGGATATAATGATCATGATCACACAATCTCCGGGGGATTATTCTGGCATCATAAATTTAGCTTGCCTTACAGGATTTAGGTGGATGTCTGCTGTCAGCTGGGGATGCCTTCTGCAACTCACCTGGAAGAGACCTTGGTCTCTTGGTCTCTGTCACAGGCAGTGGGCTGTGATTTGTTTGGTTTTTGTGGTAGGTTGTCTCCCCAATCAACTCTTTGCGGTGCAGTTGTGGTGGTTCCCTCTCTGAACCTCTTATGGGCTCTGAGTAGTGTTGGGAAAAGTTGTGAGGCTGCTGTGGCCTCTCTTGTGCCATCTTTCTCCTGTGTGGATGGTGCTTCCAGGAAACCTTGTGTGTGTGAAGGATGCTTTCTTCCAGGGAAGCCCTGGAAAGAGAGAGAAGCAGCTCCACAAGCCTTTTAGATTCCCGTGGCTCTCTAACACAATTTAATGGAACGGGCTTTCTGAGAATTTCTTTTGTTTATGGTGCAGCTGAGGTTATCAGTGCATGCAGCAGTGGTTTTGGGTGATGGCTTCTCAAGGCTGTTGTCTTTCTAGGCTTAGCTCAGTGTGGAAATAAAAATAAATCTCACCATTTAGGAAGCAGCAGCTTGGCTGTTTGAACAATGAAGGTTAGAACCTCTATGGAACTCAACTGTCCTGTCTGATATGCACAGTGCAAGTTGCTGTGACTCCTCTCTGTCATCTCAGCAGGATTTTTGTGAAAGAAGCTT
>VRYO01001717.1:3626269-3726814 GCA_009812075.1 Sialia sialis | reverse complement strand
TTTTTTTTTTTTTTTTTTTTTTTTTTTTTTTTTTTTTTTTAAGATTAAACTGCAGTTGGTGCTGACAGGAGTAAACAAGTAAACATTAGTTATTCAACAGAAAGGAAATGTGTAAGTGCAGGTCCATCCTTTTCACAAAGGGGGTTTATTGCATTTTAAATAATCCCTAAGGTAAGTGAGGAGGGGAGAGCTGAACATGCCACTTTTTTGAAGTCTGTCATGATAAATGTTACAGCTCAACAGGGCTTAACTGTGAGAATGAATACTGCAGGAAAACAAAAGTTTCCAATGAGATCATTAGGTTAGAGGACATTGTGTACTGCCTAAAAAAAAAAACCAAACAAAAACCATATCTGTAAGGAAACATCAGCCAAAAATGAAAGGATGTTACATTTTCTAAAAATACCTGACAGTGTAGATGTGCTGTCTTTGTAACAGTCTCTGCTTTCAAATACTTGTCAGCTTTTCTTGGAGGAGATTGAGTTTGTCTTTAGTTTTAGTCTTTTCTTAATCTTTGTGCTATGGGTGATGCTCTCTCCTGTTTAATATGGTTTGTACTTCATGGCATAGAGAATCCAGTTCCATTCCTTGCTAGAAAAATCAAGAAGCTGTACTGCATCTGATCAAGACAAGTTTTATGTAAAGCAATATTAAAGGAACCTTTACTGAAACAGAATCTGTCCCAGTTCCTTTTGGTAACCATCTGCCTCTAGTAATTCCCTGACAGGTGGTAGGCTGGGCTACATAACTATGCATTTAAAAAAAAAAAATACTCTTTTTTTTCGTTCTTGCTCCTGCCTTTTGTGATGCTGTTTGCCTTCAGTCTTATTTCCTGCTCCTCAAACAGAGCTCTCTGCTCCTTTTCTGTTGAAGTGCCCGACTGCCTTCTAGTTCTCATTGTGCTGTTTTTTCCAGAAAGATAAAATCTTGCCTTTCAAAAACAAAGATGTGAAATTCCTGCTGTCACCAGCGCTTTTGTCACCTTCAAAGTTCTCGTATTTCATATGGTTACAGTGATTATCAATCTCATAAATTTGCAACTGGCAAGGCAGTCTTTGGGTGTGTTTGGTGAAACTGCACCAGATCTTTCCTGTTGCTGAATGTTAACTGATGGTTGGTTTGTTTAAAGATGACTTTATCTTGTCCCAAGATACAGCCTTTGTTAGAACCAGTGTTTGTTGGGTCCTTTCAAAGCACAGTGCTGCAGATGTGTAATGAAGCTTTCCTTGGAAACATTACTGGGTACTTTTGTGAATGTGTGAAGTCGTTTCCTCTGTGCCTGACAGGCCAGAGAATTTGGTGTAAGTGTGGTTTGAGTCAACCTTAGCCAAAAATCCTGCCTAATGTCAGGATAAAGTGCCATGTGAAGACTGTTTTGTGCTGCTGCTCTTCAGCCTCACTGTGGTCTGAGGAGGAAAGTCATTGCCTTCTCTCCCTGCTCACAGCACTCTTCCCTTTCCCTTGAATTGCCTCTGGGATTTAACTCACTCAGTAATTGAATAAAAAAATCCTGTCCAGCTACCTTTTTTTTTCCCTTTCTTTGCTTCTTTTTTATTTTTTCTGGGATAAGGAATTAAAATTCAAAGAGCAGTCTCACAGTGCATGGGTGCAGAGGGAAGTGCTGGCAGTCCAGGGCTGAAAGGCATATGGAAGATTAGGGTGTCCTTCCACACACATGGGGAAACCATCTGAGAATTTAAAGTCATTCTAGCTACAGTTGATCTAAAGAAACAAATATTGTTTTAACATGCACTTCTTGATCTAACCTGTGCAGCTTTGAGTTAAGAGAGATGTCTGGAGAATTTGGGTGCCTAAGTGATTTACCAATATTAAATGCTGTAAATTCTTACGGGGTTTTTGTATGTGTAGGAATGACTCCTGCTCCCCTGGAAAGTCTACAGTGTTTCAGAAGCTCACCACGAATCTGCCTTTGGCCCAAATTATTTAGGAGCAGTGCACAGCAGAGATAAAGATTTGTGCCCAGCATGGAGTTAAGTCTTTCCCTCAGTTTGCTGTGCCAGAAGCTGTGGGATGAGTCTCTGGGTTTGGGGAACACTGTGCCCACTCTCAAGTGGGTTTTGGAAGACCGACACTGTAGAACTTCAGCTTCAGGCTTGGCCTGCTCGCTCCCTTGGATTATTTCCACCCCTGTGGCTGGGAAGGCAGGACTCCCATGGCAGTTTTATTTATCTAGGCTTTGTTTTCCCCTGAAAAGAGGGTTCCAGTGAACTGTATATTTTAAAATCTAGGTGACCTTTGTCTCTAAGGGAAGCACAGCTGACTCCACCAAAGAACTGGGAGCTAGCTTAAACAGCAAATGTTTGTCTTGAGCAGAAAAGCTCTTCAGGCAGCAGGGCTGTGCTTTTTAATTAAAATAGCTGTTAGCTTGGTCATATGCTCTCAAACACTAGCACAAGGGTTACTTTTTCTGCAGAGCTTTAGGCAGGAATTTTCAAAGTGGGGCGTTAAGGGTTTGATTCCAATTTAATTAGAGTAATATTTGCTCCCTACCTTGGTTTTCTTTGGAAATCCCAGTCTTAAACTCTGGGCAGATGTGACTTTTCTTTGCTGAGAAGGGGGATAAACATCAAAAGGCTCATATGTAACATTTAAATGTAAGCTCATATGCTCCAGTATTTTGTTTCTTAAAACTTTCTTTGCCGAATCCCACTTTTCTCAGCTTCTGTGTCACCAAAGTACACAGTGACAAGTTGTGTTAGTTTAGTGTTCAAAAAAATGCTGCTTGCTTGGAATACTTAGAGGGTCAAAATGTAGAGGAACTAACTCTGACAATAGGTGACATGGATGATAAATATTGAACACGCCAGTTTCCTAAATCAGTAAATACACATCCTTGCTGTTTTGTGGGGATTGCTACTGATGGTGTGACAGAGAGCCCTGTCAGGGCTGTTCTCTTTTCCCTCCTGGTGATCCTAGATGATGTCCCAAGACCTTTGTGTTAGCTCAGGGAGGCTGGATCACACTCTCATGAGAAGTGCAGTCATCTTCCTTAAGCAGTGCAGCAGTGATCAGCTTCCTGGTGCTTCTCCAGGCTTTATTAAAAAGCAGAGTGGCCTCTTTGGTACTGGCTGGGATCTGTCTGTGCCAAGCCTGACGAGTTGGCTGGTGTCACTGCAGTAGCATCTCCAAGAGACAGCTCTGAAAGAGGCCAAGAGGGATCGTGGTTCGTCTTCTTCCGTCATGTTTGAACTGGCAGACACCAAGGGAGCAGGGAGCACGTGGCAGCCTCCAGAGCTGGCAGCTCCAAGTTTGAGTGTACAAATGATTTGAAGTGCTGGACACAAACAGACTTTATCCTGTATGTTGTTTGTTTCTCTTGTGGCCCTTGATCTCAGTGCCGTGCAGAGGGGATGGATTCCAGAGGCATTAAAAGTTCCACCCTTAGTCCTTTATCCGGTACGGATTCTGCAACACCTACCACAACCTCCTGTTTGCCTGGTGCTGCTTTTCATTTCCCAATGGCAAGCCTTGGGTGGGAGGGAGGCAGTAATAAAACACCTGAGGTGTTAACAGCTGAGCTGATCTGATGACAGAATGACAGCATCCAACTCAGAGCATGCTGCCTCCTCCCTTACGCCTTTGGTGACTTTCCAAAATCCTCTTAGCACTCAAGTGTGCCAAATGATCTCTTGTGGAGATGTCCTTGGGTTTTCAGTGCATCTTTTATGTGCTTGGCACTAAAGCAGGATAGGCCAGACCCCTCTGGTGGGGCTGGGTTGGTGGATGTCTGCTGTGAGACCAGACTAATAGGTAGCAGTCGTTACATCTCCAGCTAACTTGTTTCTGGCAGTTTCTGTCCCTTCCCTTGTACTTGAAATGAGGTGATTTGTCTTTGGGTAATTACTGAAGATGGGCTGCTGAGATAGCTTGAGAATATGAAGCTTTCATTGTAAGTTTTGGCTCCAGCTGTTAAATTTTTTTTGGCTTTCAGATCTTTTCACTTGTTTGGTATTTCCCTGATTCACAGGGTTTTCCAGAGGAGGTAAAGAGAAGGACAGAGCAGAGAGTGTCTTGGTGATGTGTATTTCCTGTGGGTTACTTCTCTGTCCTGCTGCTGTCCCCAGTCATTTCACCTGCCACCAGCATATTAAACCAGTCTGTCATTAGTGCATCAGTTTTAATGAGTTTTTAATGAATCATGTTCTGATCATTTGGGTTACTGCCTCTGAGGAGCTCACTCAGGACTCTCTACCCAGTAGTCTGTGGGGAGTGATTTAGGGCAGTATTTAATGGATCAGGCCGTGCATAAGTCTCTTAAAGCCCAGAGTTTTGTATTTGGGGCTTGTAAAATCCCTTGTAAAAGCCCATTAGTTCCAGTGCATGCCTCCCAGTGTGGTTATGAAATTAAGCTCTTTTCTCTACCATATTAGCCTAAAATAAACACAGATGCTTGCTCTGCTCATTGCAATTGAAGGTTCATCTTCAAGTGCTCAAATTTTCTATTAAGCTATTACATTTTATTATTTCTTTGATGGTATTTGGCATCTGTTTGAGATCTAATAGAAGCAAAACCAAAACCCCAGCACCTGAAGTTTGAGAATGGCTGCTACTGCTTTGCTGCTCTGGAAGAAGGATGCTGTGAGGTCCTGGGGAAGGAGCACATTTTTGAGAGCTGTTGTGCTTTTTTTTTAGAAAACTCCTGCAAGGGGAAGAATAGTTGGCTTCAGTCTTTTTTTTTCTGGGGGAACTACTGTGAAATATAAGCAGGGAAGACCTTTACTAAACACACATTCAACTCTGGCACGTACAAACAGTGTAGTCCATGGAATTCTGTGTGCCTCTGAAGCCATCCTTGGAGCTGAAAGTATCAGTCTTCTTTGTTGGATTGCCTGCAGGGAGCTGTGGAGATGGCTTTGTTGAAGGGTCTAGAATTTGGATGTTACCTGAGCATCACACTTGAGATCCTTCTCAGTATTGCCTGTTTATTGCTGGGGACATTTTGCTCTGGATAAAGGTGTTGCCTCTTTCAGAGAAGTTTGCAGTTCTCTGCTTTGAGATATCTAGTGTCAATAGAGCAAATTATGTAAACAATCAAATATTTTCTTTTGTAGACTTTGCCATGTGCTGTATCTTCCCTGCAATAACTGATGTATTGTACTCTTTATTAGCTCTCTTTCTCCCTTTGTGGGTAGCAGTTCCTTCATAAGTCTCCTAGGAAGTTCTTCTCTGTCACACCATGAGCTCTACCTCTTTTTTTTTTATTCAGAGCTGGTGGCTTCAGTGCTGCAGAATGTATTCCTGGCTGAGGCTGTGCCATGGCCATTGCACAACGAGTGTTTGCATTAGTTATTGTTCCTTGCAGTCAAACGTCTGCTCAGCGCTGTTTATTTTGTTGATTAAAGCTGTGATTGAGCAGAGGTCCCCACTGAGCTCTTCCAGGGAAGCTGGTGTTTCCTCAAGGAGTGCCTAACCCAAACCTTCTGCAGCAACTCTGTTTGCCTGTGTATTTTGCTTGGCATTTGTGCCACAAGCCTTACCTGCTGTTGCATTGCCCAGCAGCCTCACTTGGTTCAATCTGCCTGAAATCCCTGGCTTCCTGTTGGAAAATAGAAATGTTATTTTGTAAAAGTCACCACTGCCTACTGTTTCATCACCTTCTAGGTCATGAATTAGACACTCCAGTGCCTGTATGTGTTAATTGTTACTGAACTATTTCAAGGAGCATGGATAGTTCTGTGGGTTAAAGATTGAACTGAATGCTTTTACTAATGCACAATTTGAATCATGGGAGCTCAGGTATTTTTCATAGATACCATTTTCCTAGAAAGCTCAATGGTTCCATGGCATTTTTTCCTTTCTGTTTGCTGAGGAGGCTCACACAGGAGCCTGAGGAAACTGAGCTTTGAGCTGATGGATGCACCTTGAGTTACACTGTCAATGCAGACATTTTTCTTGTGTTACAAGACAGAACTGGCCAGAGGAATGTCCTTCCCCAGCCAGCTGTGGCCTGCCAGCTGGCATTCTGAATGTGGGCTTGGAGAGAGGAAACTGCATGGTCCTTTGGAGCGTGGCACTGATTACCTTCTGCCATGATTAGATTTGGTCATTTATACAAACACTGCTCCTTATCTCTTAGCCCCTTCTTGAGTCTTGATAAGAACCTGTTCACCTTCTCACCTAGTAGTCCTTTGAAATTTGGATTAAAGATGCAAACATTTCTAAGGAGACATGCTTTTTGAGCTATGCTGGTTGTCTTCAAAACCCATTCAGCAATCTTTGGAATAGTTTGTGAATTAAACTATTCTTTGAAAGACTTTTTGCCTAGGTCTGGTTTAGGGTTCCCAGGTAGCCCTTTCAGGAGAGCTGTGACCTCTTCCCTGTGTGCTGTGTCTGAGATAAGTGACAAACTTCTTGAGCTACTAAGTGGATGATGGCATAAAAGCTTCTTAAAACCTGATGCTTCCCTTCCACTGAGTCTCTTAAGGACCAGTTTGTGATCCTCACCAAGCTGCCTTTCCAGTATCACTAAACTTGTAAGATATTCTGACTTCCAGTTCCATCTGAGCCCAGTACTAGGCTGGTTGTGATTTTGAGAGAAATGGGATTTTGCTGTCTCCTCCCAGCTCAGTTTTCAAGGAACTGATTTTTTTTCAAGGCACAGGAAAGTATTTGCACCCTTTGCCCTACAAAATGTTTTTAGTGATTAAACTGTATTAGATCTGCTGTCAGGAGCTTTAGCCTCTGATACTCCAGCTGTGCATCAGCAGACTTTCCTGCTGTTAAGAGGCCAAGAAAATGTTCTCGTTTATGGAAAGTCTGTTCTGCCAGAGATGGAGTCCTCTGATTGAACTGTCTGAAGGTCCTGCATTCAGCTGCAGCATCAATGAATTGAGATTTGGTAGGATCAGCTCTTTGGAGATGTCTGGTGCTGCTTTCCAGGGTGAATGTTTCACTGGCTGGCTTCTTCAAGCTAATGCTCCTCACTTTTGGTGTGGGATTGTTCTAATTTTGTGTGCTGCTTTACCTGTATAAATCAGGCTTTATTTTCTATCTAGCATAAAGAAGAAGGGCTGTCAGTTCCTCATCAATGAGATCTGGTACAGCTCCTTGAGGGAGGCCTTGAACCCTGTGCCTGCTGGAAGAGCTCCTGGGGTTCCTTGCAGTTCCTGAGGCTGTGAAAATGGGAGCAATCAAAGCAGCAAACATGTCTGGCTTACTCCATATGAGTCTTCTGAGGGGAAATATGCAGGAAGTGACTTAGTTTCATAGTGGGCAAAAAGTGCTAAGAGTTGAAGGCTGTTCCCTTTTTCTACTTCTAGTTTTCAATTTTGAAATACCACATGGACTAGCTGTTTACTTTGTACAAGGTCACTTAGAACCTGAGTCGACATTTTACTGATTTCCCAGGATTTGCAAATATCAAGGTCAGCCTACGTTTTCAGTACCTTCTTGGAGTAAATTGTTTCCTTTCTTGTTGTCTTTTATGTGTGTGTTTGTACATTTCCATCAAAATATTGTGCTGTTTGTGTATTCACACTTCACTAGTTCAGCCTATGTTTACTACGCATCTTTGAAAAATGTAATTGAAACTAGCAAGAGCACAAGAAAAAAAAAAAGCCTACACAAACTGCAGCTAGTTGAATTAACATTCAGTAGTTGCAGCATTCCTGGGTTATGGACGTGTGTATTCCACTGTGCAGTTTGTACAATCCATAATGGACTTTGCACTTGGAAGCTGAATTTCTGTTCTGGAATGAAAGACTTGATTCTTCTTAAAACTCTTAACAAGCAGAAAACAAGCTTGCCAACTACATGGCTACAAATAAATATATTTTGTTACAGTTAAGGCAAAGCAGCATCCCATAAGTAAATTGTTTCAGAGAACTCATCTCATTTGATTTTTAAATCTAACTGGCCTGGCAAGAGAAGTCTCCAATTAAGAACAAGATCTTTTCATTAAAATACTCAACTGTAAAATGCAATATTTAATTGTTCATTTATGCCTCTTAATGTATTGAATTGAATTTCCTTTGTTTTAAAAACAAACTGCATTATGCTGGACCTCTGATTCATATTCATAATTAAATAAAATACAGTTGTGTTGCAAAAGGGGCATTAGAAATTGGAGAAGCCAAGTGAGGACCAGATTGAAGGAGCTCAAATGTGGTATGTCTATAAAATACAGTTCAACTCCTTGAAGAGGTTTAAGTTGTCTATTTTTCTACTGTTGTGGAGGCAAAAAGTTTGTTTTAGTTTAGGGCTGCAGAAAAATGGAGTAGCCGAGGACATAGAGTTATTGCAAGGACATCAATGATGTCACTTGGTACTGTCCTTTCTAGAAGTGGAGGGTGAGTGCTAGTAGAAAAATCCTAAAAAAATGTCCTAAGTGTTGGTACTACTTGTGACACTTGAAATGGGAAGTCAGAACCAAGTTCTGATAGTTTATATCGGTGATTAGTTAGGCCAGTTTTGCTTTAAAAAACATCAAAAACAACAACAAACAAAGCCCCCCAACAGCAAAAATGATGCAAATTAAAATAATGTACTCCCATGCTCAACCATCCTTGCTGAAAGCCCTTAGAACGTTATATTTCATATACTGAGGTATGTTTTATTTCATATATTGAGTTCTATTCAGCCAGTCAAAAGGCACACACGTTCTGGAGTGGCTGAAAACCTCTTCACGCTTTGGTGGCAGCAGTTCAGGCTGGCTGAGCCAAAAGGATGTGAGAGCTCCTCAGAGAGGGCCCCCTCCAAGAACAGAAGGAAAATCACTTTTATAATAAGCAAATAAGGTCTTGATTATTTTTTCTTGGAGGAGGGTGATTGTGTTGAGCTGTGAGATACGTGTGACTGCTCAGAACCAGCCCCAGCTCCCTGACTCCTTTCAGGGTGGCCACTGATAAGCCAGCCCTGAAAGCTCCTGAACAAAGCATTTCTGGTGTGACAAATGCGTGGTTTGTTTGTTCATAATGCACTGAGGTGTTTTACAGGTAACAATAGCAAGGAGAAATGAGTTCTCCCTCACTGTTTCACGAAGCAAACCAAGAATTGAAGATTAATTCTGAGAATTCTGCTGTAATTATCATTACTGTCAAATTTTTGTTGTAGTTTTTCAAGTGATAAAGTTACTGTTTTGAAGTAGTCCTACCAAAGAATGGAACATATGCACAGAACACAGTTGTGCAACTTTTTTTTTTAATAATAATTTTATTGCTTTGCCTCTAAGTGGAAAAAAAATTCCAAGTCTCACAGGATCAAAGGCTAGGATTTATCTAATTACTTTGAACACTAAAGGAATCATGAGTACAGTAAATGGAGATGGTTAAGTTTGGGCATTTTTAGATTCCTGCTCATGATAAATGTTTCAGTTTGGTGTACTGGAGGAGAGTGTGTCTGTGCTCTCACATCATTATTTCTGTGCCATTAATAAACAATGTGACTTACCAAATTAAAAATACTTACTAGAATGTTGATAAGCCTGAATAAACTGGAGCGCAGGTGCATTGGCAGAGATGACCTGTGGCCTGTTCTTGGATTTCTTATTCTTGGAATATGAGGAGAATTCCATGCAAATGTATATATGATTTACAGCAGCTAGAATAACTGGAGAAATGTTGTGATAGAAGCACATTTACTAAAGAGGAGATGGTGTCAGCTTGGGGAGAAGGGAAGGTCACATCAAACAGATAAAATCTTACTCTCTGATAAAAGGCCCATCTTCTCGTGCTGTGTGCATCCTCTCAGAGTTTTAAGAAGAGTGGCAAAAGCAAGTTACCAAAAAATCAAAAAAAAAAAAAAAAAAGGCACGCTTCCAGTGCTTAGAGAGTTTTTAATGTAACTGAAAGGAGAGAAATAGTTTATCAAGAAGAAGATTGTGGACTGTGACCAGTAATCTGTGGTTGCACATGTGCACCCGTATGCCAGCCTGGGAAGAAATGAGCTGGTGCTCGTGAGGTTTTTATCTGTCCAGGAAACTCAAAATTACTTGGAACTCCAGCTAAACAATTTTAGCTTAAACGTAAACTGTGCAACTTTAATGGGGAAGATGAATAACTGTTGAAGCAAAATATTATTGCAAGTGGTAGGTTCTCCAGATTTTGATGTCAAAGCAAGATGGATTTCAGAAAGAAAACCACTAAGTGTGAATTGCAGAGCTTTCCCTAGGTGTGAACTGTAAAGTTCAGCATCCTTTGAAAATTATTTCATACTTACTGGCCCTTTTCCTTGAATCTCCTTGAGAGTGTACTTTTATTTTCTTCTGTCTAATATCTCCAGTCGTAGGAACACTTTCAGATTATTTGCTACTGAAAAGAAAAAAACAAAAACCTTTCAACAACCAAGAAACCACCAAGTATTTGTGGCTGTCTGTACAATATCTGGGGCAAGGAAAATACTTACTTCAGGAGGAAGAGTTTTCAAGAATGCTATTCTTCCTCAATGAAGAATATTACTCAATTATCATTTAATAATTTTATAGGAAAGAATTAAGTTCTCCTGTGCTGCTAGTCTGTTGATACTCCTTTGCCCAAGCTTTTCTTATCATACCATCTTTTCTCTTAGTCCTTTAGTCACCTCCTTGCAGATGAATCTCCACCATGTTGCAGGCTGGCTCTCACACTGCACCTTTTTAAAGTAATTCTGTTCAAAGTCACTTGCAGCCCAGCTCTTGCTTTGGGGTCATTCAGGGATGCTTGTTGTGATGACAGTGCCGTGGAAGTTCTGGCACTGGAATTAAGGAGCAGCAATCAGGGAGCTACAGCGTTCCCTTTGGTGGTGTCACCTGTGCAAGAACCTCCTTGAGTCTGAGCTTCTCAAGTGAAGCCCACTAAACCCACTTGTTTGTTTGCCCCAGGCCAGTTCTGCACCGAGGATGTGGATGAATGCCAGCTCCAGCCCAATGCCTGCCAGAACGGGGGCACCTGCACCAACCACAACGGGGGCTACGCCTGCGTCTGCGTCAACGGCTGGAGCGGCGACGACTGCAGCAAGAACATCGACGACTGCTTCACTGCCTCCTGTGCCAACGGCTCCACCTGCATCGACAGGGTGGCTTCTTTCTCCTGCATTTGTCCAGAGGGAAAGGCAGGTGAGGGCACAGAGCTTGCAGCTTCCACGGAAGGTTCTTCCTGGGGTTTGTTGTTGGAAATGTTGTGCTGTCCGTGAGCACAGAGCTGTTCAACCCCTGTATGCTGGTGTTAAAACCCAGAAACCTGGGAGTTTTGCACTTTCTGTGCTTTCTGGCACTGACCCCCAGGGAAACACTGCTTTTAACTTGAGGTCTTGGAGGAGGCTTCCAAATTTGAGTAATGAAGTTAAAATCACAAGTGCGTAGTTAGAATAAAAGTGTATAATTTCACATAGTGATGAGTTTTAATTATGATGTTTTTAAAATAAAGTAGTAACTGTGGGACAAGAAAAATTCTTAAACGTTGTCCCAGCTTCCTTTTTTTCTTTCTTTCCTTCTTTTTCTTCCTTTCTTTCTTCCCCCCTCTTCTTCCTTCTTCTCCCGTCTTCCCAGTTTCAAGTAGTAGTTTGTAGTTAAATAGTGCTACATGACAGGTCAGGTCACAAGTGTTTAGTTATTAAGCAAAAAATAGAAATAATATAGGTATTAACTTGTTATTAAAGTATTTAACTTTAAAATACCTTGTAACTAGCTAAATTAGCCTCCATTTTACTCACTTTCAGCTGGTAACTAAAAATACTATAAAAACTCTATACTTTAAATAAAATCTAATAAACAACGAAATTCAAACAAAAAATCCATCTCTCTTAGACTTTAATCCTAACTCTAAATTATAATTTAAAAACCCCAAAAAACAAAAAAAACAAAAAAAAAAAAAAAACCCCAACAAAAAAACCCCAAGCCACTTATTGAGTAACACAACCAACCCCATACAAAATATCTACAGCCTGGGACAAAGAAGTGTTTGTACCAGGCCAGAAGACAAACTTACTACAGTTTAGGTTGCAAGGAAGGATCTTTTACTAGCCCTTAGCAGAATCTGTATTTGTTGGAGAAGTTGCACACACGAGTGTGACTTGCTCTTATAATAATTGTATGAATCCAGAAGGCAAATTTAGGTATTTTTATGTGATTGTGTTAGAATCTGGGCATCCTCACTGGTATAGTGGCAGATTTTGTGGTTTAGGTTAAGTGAAAGTGAATCTCCTAACTACATGGAAATGAAAGTGATCTGCATATCTGAATTAAAATGAGCTTCATGTGCACCTTTTCAGCTGTCAGAAAAATAATACTGCTGGTTTGAGTGAAGAGTTAGTTAACTGTTCCAAGGGTAAGATTTTGATAATGGTCAGCTATTTTCCTGCCTCAGAAGTGCTGGAGACACCTCTAAAGTAACAGAATTTGTATTTAAATGTAATGTTCTATAAGTGTTTGATTAATTCCCTATGGTAGTTCATAGGTTCAGGCCTGTAAGGCATTGCTCAAGCTGTGAGAGTCTCTACTTGAAATATCTCTAGTTTAATAAACTCTTGGATGCTTCTTTAGGTCTTCTGTGCCACCTGGATGATGCCTGTGTTAGCAACCCGTGCCAGAAAGGTGCTCTGTGTGACACCAACCCCGTGAATGGGAACTACATCTGCACCTGTCCCCAAGGCCATAAGGGAGCAGACTGCACTGAGGATGTGGATGAGTGTGCAATGGGTGAGTTTGTTTGCTCTCTCTGCAAGAACACACATTTTTTCACAGCTTCTCCACACTCCTGGGGCTCCTTTAGTGCTGTCCCCCTTCCTTTTCGGTGTCTTTAGGTGTGTTTTAAACCTTGCCTGAGACCTGGGGCAAAGGGCTGAGCTGGAATAGTTGTGCATGCTTGAACTGGGATATGAAGAGCAGTGAGATGCTTAGCCATTCTTCCTTGTGCAGGAAGGCTTTAGCACTGTGTGGGGAGTGCATGCAAACAGATGTGATAATTAAGCTGTCCCTTGGAACTGCAGGGTACAATGAAAGCACCACAGTTCATGTGGGAGCTGTTGCAGCCACGGCCTCGGTAGAAATACATCAAGGCTGTTTGACAGCCAGAATATGGCTGGGTCTTTTGAGTGCCTTCCAAGGCTGCTGACCACGTGGGCTTTTAAAGCTGTAGTTCTCTGATAGCATGCTGTTGTGTTGTTTTGGGGATTAACTGGACTCTTACAGACTTACTTACAGTTTTGTGAGTGCTCGTTCATGCTTCTAGAGCATGATGCGTGAAGGTAATGCCTAACCAGCACTCGTGGAAGAGTTGGAAAGAAGCAGTTCTTTGAATTTCATTCCTCAGTCTGCCTTGGACAAGAGTGCTGTTCCTTTTTGAAAGCACAGAAAGGACAAGTTTGGTTGTTTCGTGGCATCTTGTCAGCCTCAGAAATGAAGTAAATGTAAAATGAGATCTGGAAATAAAGCCTTGTAAGCACCATTAGTTCTCTAATCCCTGCTAGCTGATACTTTTCAGAACTGTCATTACTAACATGAAGCAGAGATACTCCTCTGGTCCCTGGTAGTGACATCAAACCTTCTTTTTACCCTGACAGGCAAGTAACTGCCCCTGTTTTCTCCAGTGGCCTTTCCCAATTTGGTGGTTGGTAAAGGTTTATGAAATTTTTACACTACATCAAATTAATGTTTATTATTATTAGTTATTATAGTGTTTATTATTTTTTAGTGAAATTTTTACACTACATTAAATTAGTGCTGCTTCCAGGTTTCAAACTGAAACCAGGACACCCCAGAAGAATGAACAATCTTTCCCCAATATTACTTGCCAGAAGGGAATACCCACTGGAAAAGACCATGACTAGTAATGAATGCTGTGGCTTTCCTGCTCTGAGGAGAGCTTTTGACACACGTCTCTGCTTTTCTTGCAGCAAACAGCAATCCCTGTGAGCACGCTGGGAAATGTGTGAACACAGAGGGCTCTTTCCACTGTGAGTGTTTGAAGGGCTACACAGGACCTCGCTGTGAGATGGACATCAATGAGTGCCACTCCAACCCGTGCCAAAACGATGCCACCTGCCTGGATAAAATCGGAGGATTCACCTGTCTCTGCATGCCAGGTAAGTTTTTGGCAAAGAGGGGACTTGCAGCAAGGGAAAAGAAACCAGAGGACATGTTGGAACCGTGAAAAAAGAGAGTTTGGGGCTTTCTGTGTTGTCAGACACAGACTCCCATGGGAACACTACTTTTAACCTTGGGGAAGGCTTCCAAAATTGAATGGTAGAACTGGGATCACTGGTGTGTAGTTTGAATAAAAGTGTGTAATATCACACGGTGAAGGGTTTGGAGTTTGGGGTTTTAGAATATACTAATAAGTAGAAGACAAGATGGAGGTTTTAGGGCAGAGATTTTCTTTCTTCTTGTACTTCTTGGGTATAGGTGGTATTTTTATGATGAGATAGAAGACACTGCACTGTGGGTCACAAGTGTTTGGTCATTGGGTCAAAAGTAAAAATAATTTAAGTGTTAGCTTTTATTTAGGTGGTTAAGCCTTGAAAGACCTTGTAATGAGTGAAATAGATCACCATTTCACCATTTTAGCTTGTTAGCTAGAAGTGCTGGATAGTAATTAATAAACATCTGAGTCTGACAAAAATTCCATCTCTTGTGCCTTTCATCCCTGGCAAGAAGGGAAAAAAACCCCTAAAAGTAATAAAGGTAGAACTCAGGGAGGGCTGCCAGCTCTGCTGAGGTGGAGCACAAAGCTGCAGAGGGGTGAGGCTAAATGGTGAGAGAGAGCCTGCTGTGGTGGCACCAGCAAGGAGGACCTGGAATTTGTGTGTGGGAGGGAGAAAGCAATTAGAGGGTTGAGAAAGAAACCAATCTGTGCATCAGCAAGGAGGTTAGCTGGGTATGTGTGAATGTATTTGTTATTATACCTGGTAAAGTGCATGCGCAGAGCCTTCTCTTCGTGAAAGCAAAACAGGTGCAAACCTTAAAAGAGTGTCTGTGTATTGAGGTATGTGCATGGTGATTTTGGATAATGAGGTTTAGGGGTTTTCTTTGCTTAAAATACCCCAGATAATGCAAGCTCCCATTGAACTGAGGAAGTCACTGTAAAAAAAGCAACTTGATTGAAATTGTGCTTGTAAAATTTGCATGGCCAACGTAACCAGTGACCAATTTTGTACTCTTGATAGAAAGTGATGAAAAAAGAGAAGGATGCAAGTTGCCAGCTGCACAGACTTATAAAGTACTAAAAACATAAATCTAAATAAAAAATTGTGACCCCTGCAGGTGATCAGCTGATACCATGACAATGAGTTTTTATTGATATGGTATTTATTAATATATAATCTGTTTTGAAAGGTGGAACAGAAAGGTTTGCTCCAAGCATTTCTCCCTTCTTAATATTTTTTTTGTACTCTGCCATTAGCTGGAAGCCCTTGAGCTAAAATTATCTGTTGTGTTTGTTTATATACCTTTTACAAAGTAAGTGACATAACCCCTTCTTAAGTGGAGGAAAACATTAGATGTGAATTCAGCATAGACTTCTGCTATTGCTGGTTGGGTGAGCACCTTCAGCAACAGTGCAACCTACACAATCAACATCCCTTTTTAACCCCTGGCATATATTCTTACCTCATAGTTTCTGTCCAGACTGCAGACTGCAATGAAACTCTGCTTAGACTTTCAGCACTGTTCTAAGAGGCAGTTACACTCTCAGGGGTACTTTCTACAGCCTTCAGTCACCTCTTCTAATTAATTTTGATTTTTTAAACAGGTTTTAAAGGAGTTCACTGTGAAGAAGATATTGATGAATGCCTGAGTAATCCCTGTGTGAACAATGGAGTGTGTCTTGACAAAGTCAACCGCTTCCTCTGTGTCTGTCCTCCTGGTGAGTTCTTCTTTCTGGAAGCTTTTCCTGCTCCACCCTCCCAAGAGCTGCCCAGGTGTTGGGGGTGATCTGTTTCTTGTGAGTTTCTGCTGTGAGTTTCTTTTGTTCTTGGGTCAGCATCTGTTTGAGTGAGTGAGTTGCAATTGCTATTAAATGAGAGCAGTTTCATATTGGTTGCAATATCTGGGTAAGCATTGACAAATACACGGTTGGACACCTCATCTAAAAGGGTAGCTGGCAACATGAGCTGCTGTTGTTGTGGAAACTAGAGTAAGAGTCTCAGCACATTTTCAAGATCAGACCTGCACGCTTTTTGTCTTTTTCTGAGGTTTTTAGGCAGAAGCTGGTTTTGCATCAGTGTCGTTCATGGTGCTTCCATGAGATGAATTGGGCTCCACTAGAAAAGGAGAAGAGCTGAGCTGAGGGATCAATGCTAACTGTAGAGTGAACATCACTTGTTTTCTTCAAGACTTAAAAAAAATTTCAAGTTCAGAATATACATGACAAAAGCCTGCTCTGCATCCCTTATTATTGACTAATGATGTTCAGGCTCTTGCTTTGGCTCCTTCCTCCAAGAAGAATTTCTGATGGTGTTTTTTTGTTTTTTTCTCGAACTCCCTAAGAATCTGCATCACCTGACATCACCTGTCAATTCTTGGTTAGCTATTTCAAGGACTGTATTGAAAATTCCAGTGCTATATTGTAGCACATTCCATACTGCTGAGTAGTTCCAGTCTGAAGGCAGTGGTATTTTATTTTTAGCTTTGATTGCCTCCAAGATTTTTATTGGTGGGCTCTCAGTTTTACAGGCAGGCATACTATCCACCACTTGAGTTCCATCTGCTTTATTTCTGTTTGGCTTGGCCATCTCAGTTTTCAAGCTGAGGCTCCTTTGACCTGGAAGACAGAACTTTTGGAGGTGGGTTGGATGAGAAGCCAGTCCACCTGGGGCGTGGTGTGTGTGTGCTTCATGATGCCTTTGCATGCTGGTTTGCTGAGCTTCTGTTTGGGTTGCTTGGAGAATTTGCTGGTAGGTAATTCCTGACAGTGCAGCTGTGTGGATGAGCTCCTTCCAGTGACTCCTGAGTTTCCCTCTGTATCTGTGCCTTCCAGGCTTCAGTGGTGCCGTGTGTCAGATCGACATAGACGACTGCTCCAGCACGCCCTGCCTCAACGGAGCCAAATGTATTGACCACCCCAATGGCTACGAGTGCCAGTGTGCCACAGGTCAGTCTGCTGTCCAGAGCCCCTGGGTGGACAGAACACATAACCTAAACACATGAAAGGTTGCTCACAAAGATGCCAGTGCTTTTTCTTTCTTTCTCTGAAATGCTGCTTGTTTCGTTGCAGAGCTTTGCGCAGGGAATAGTATTTAAGTAGAGAAAGCTTTTCACCTGTAGAAGTTAAGTTCACAGTGGATGGGAATTCTGGCCTCACTCTTTCAGCACCATCTTTTGCTTCCCAAAAGATGACAACTTCTTCTGTATTAGCTGTGGACTCCACAAATGGCAAAACATCAGCAGGAAGGCTCTTATCTGTGGTTTACCTCCCTTTCTCCCGAGTCAGATCATACCTTGTGCAGTTGAAAAACAAGAGATGGACAGAGCAGTGCTACTGCACATTCTGATTTCTGTTACGTCAGGCTATTTTACGTCAGAAAGGCTAAGACTGAAATGCAGTAACAGTTGTGGAAGAAATTCCACCCTCAGTAGCTGCCTGCCAGAGAGTAGCTGAAATGATTTGCCAGGTATCAGATAGAAAGTTTGACAGAGCTGTGGCTGCAACTCAGGTGGTTTTTTTTAATGCCTGGTGAATTACATATTCAGAAGCGTCAGGTTTAATTACAGGATTTCCTTATCTTTAGACCTCCAGGGATGATGTAGATATGTTTTTATCTCCATTTTTACATCTGGTCAAATAAGAAGGTTCAGAGCTCTTATATTCTAATTCTTAGTAAAGAGAATTAGAATGTAACAGCTTGGTTCTTGGTTGCTTTCAGTTAATGGTGCCTGATACTCTGCTCGTGATGCAGAGACAGGTATGGAATGCCTTGGCTTGAGCTCTTCCATTAGGGAAGAAGCTGAACAATTCCTGGAGCTACCTTAGTCCCAGTAATGTACAGTGAGTTTGATTAGATTTATGTGCGACTTTTTTCTTTTTGAATCATTCCGATAATCAAATTATTAAGGCAAATTTGAGTTCACTGCACAGAATGTAGCAGAGATCAGCCTAAAAATAGCCTGGCTTTTATCACACATGGTCTCCACCATTCCCAAAGTTCCACTGAATTTGTTGGAAGCAGGAGAATGCAGTAGTTTGGGCCAGGAGAGGAATAATTACTTTGGTCAGAATTTTCCTTTTGGCTACTTCATGTGACAAACTAAGAAGACACATGCAAGAAAAGAAGGAAAAGCTCAAATCTTCTCCAAACCTGGGAACTGTTTTAGTCTTTTCTCAAGCTGGTGTGCATTTTGGTTGCTTTCATTCACTGGGAGTGCAGAGCTTATCAGGCCTGGGAGGGTTTTTTGGGTTTTTTGGTTGTGTAGAGGAGAACTATGCAGAGAGCTGTGCCTTGAAAAGCAAATTCTGAATTTGGCACTAAAACTGCATAAATCACCTCAGCACAGAAATTTTAGGTATCCCACCTGAAGAGGGAAGATGATTGTTTTCATGAAGGCAGATGATGTAACAGAGCATTTTCAGGCTGAAAGCAACTAAATGCATGTTTATTGAAGCAGCATTTCTTAGTAAAATCAAATCTTTGACTGAAAATGGAAGAAGGGACTCTGTATTAGAGCTGTTTTGCATCCTGTCTGAAGGATTCTCACATTCTATATTCAAATGATTTTTTCCTAGTCTGACTCTTGTCTGCAAAGGGAGAAATCATGTTTTGGTGAGGTATGTTCAGTTAAGAGATCCAGAAATATTCCTGGTCTCTAAGTGGCTCAGTCGAGCAGGCAAGCTAATGCCTTTTAAATGAATGTTTGCTAAGTATTGCATTTAATATTGACAGCCTGTAAGACTGAAATGTGGAGTTCCTCATGGGGGCAGGTCAGTTTCTGGACAATGTTTGAGTGTGTTCTTGCTCTGCTGATCTCATAATGTGAATGATGTGTTCCCTGAATGGTAATCGCCGGCTGCCGACGTGATTGAAAACTGCAAAATGTTTGGCCAAATGCTATTCAGATAGCTCTATTTACTGCTTGCTTTTTGTCTTTTCTTTCCCTTCTGGCATTATTCCACTTCTCCTTCCCAGTGGTAGATCATGGCTTTTCTTTTCTTGGGTTGTTTCAGGTCCTATCCTCTTTTATTTGTCTCCACCCTCTTTTTTTTCCCCCCCACTTCGCCAGCGTTTGTCCTCCTTATCGGTTTGTTTTTCCTCCTTCCCTAACATCTTTTTATATCCATCTCTCTAACTAGCTTCCCTTCCCTCTCCCCACCTACTTCCACACCCATTCATCCAAGCACACGTTCGCAGAACTTGGAAATGTTAGCCGCCACCTGGTATGTTTGACCACAGAAATAACCACAAACCTGTATGAAAAATGGGGAGCCTCTTATCCACTTATAATACTCAGGTGAGAACCACTCTTCAGCTGTTGAAATTCCCTGCAGCTTGGTTTGTATCAGTCTCCAGCTGGTGTCTTGAAATTTCAAGTTCTGCCTTCCTGACCATCAGTTCCTGGAAGGCAGGATGAGCTATTGCTCCAAAACATCAGCTCTGAAAACTATTTATTTGAAATTATAATATATATATTATATAGCTCTGCTTCAAAAGCTCTGCATGGAACGCAGGGCTCTTGAGGGAGTTGTTTGCTGCTCTTAGCTTCCTGAGCCCTTTAGCCCTTTTTGTGCATAGGTTTTGTCCTTCTCAGTTGCTCAGGATGTTTCCCAGCTGAAGCAGAATGAAACAGGCCAAATTGCTGCTTGTTTCATTGCTCCTAACCCAGAGGTTGCATGCAGCCTTCAATAAGTTTGCAGTTGGTGTTTGATTGCAGTTACTGAAAAGTATCCCCGTGAAAGAGGCAAGAAACTTTCTAATAAGCAGACTGCAGAAGCTTTGACATGAGCCAAGGGAGTTCCCTTGGGAAGGTTTCAGCAGCATCTTTGCAATAATTTCTGATTCTAACAAGGTCAGCCCCACTCTGTCCCCCTCCTACTGTGCAGAGGCAATAATGGCAGGAGAGTGCCTTCAGATAGTTTATGCTGATGCAAGTAAATATTACTGATGGAGGTTTACATGTTTCCTCTCCTGGCTGCTGTTCCAAATAAACTGAAGGTGACCACTTCCAGTGCCAGGGTTCTCCATGCATGATGTTGTTCTGTAATGCTGTGAGCAGTGGAGTGTTGTGTTCCAGGGCTGGAAATGCAGTTGAGGTGCCCAGTTACCTTTTGTGCTCTCTTGCCACTTTGCTGATTCTTGATACAGTTCTTTCTGTACTCACTGCAGCATCCTACCAGTCAACTCCTTCCTTACTCCTGCTGGTGGTTTTTCCTCAGGTTTTACTGGCCTTCTGTGTGAGGAGAATATCAACAACTGTGATCCTGATCCTTGCCACCATGGGGAATGCCAGGATGGCATCGACTCCTACACGTGTATCTGCAATCCTGGCTACATGGGTGCCATCTGCAGCGAGCAGATTGACGAGTGCCACAGCAACCCTTGCCTCCATCAAGGGCGCTGCATCGACCTGGTCAATGGCTATCAGTGCAACTGTTTGCTGGGCACCTCAGGTATGCAAAAAAGCCTTGGATTCAAGCATGTAATTATTTGTTGTGTGCTGAGTTTGAGACAGATTATGGTGTGAGAGTATCATTTTCGCATTGCTTTTTCCTTGCTGAACTTTGCTGTGTTTGTGTGGATTGCCTAACCCTCACTTGCTGCAACTGATTTTGGGGAGAATTTGCTTCCTCTTTACTCCAAAAAAGTCAGGCCTGCAGAAGAATTAGGCACAGTGTCCAAAATGTTTATTCCTTTGTTTAAATATTTAGTACAAGTTCAGAGTGGTATTCAGCCAGCACGGTGGCTCAGGTGACATTCCTTGGTATTGCAGTGCTTCTGCATCATCACGTGTTTCAGTTGCCCCCAGTTTGAAGCAGGTGCAGTTCTTAATTTGGCTATTTTGGGAAAATAGTTTTGTTGCTTTCCTTTGTAAGGTTTACCCTCTGTATTCCTCTAACTAATTTTTTTTTTTTTTTAAATCCAGGAGTAAACTGTGAAAATAACTTTGATGACTGCGCCAGTAACCCATGCATTCATGGGGACTGTATTGATGGCATTAATCGCTACAACTGTGCCTGCAAACCTGGATTTACAGGTAAAGTCAGCTACCCAAGAGCTTGGAATTGTTTTGAAGATAGTTATCCGAGTAGCCAGGGAAGCTGGACTTTGCATACTGACTGTGGGAGATTCTGTTGGTAAATCTTTCTAATCTTTGGATCTTAGCATCTTACATTACAGCCAGTTCTACCAAGCAGAAAAATGGCCTAATCTGTGCTGTGAAATGCTATTCTTGTTAGGTAATTAAGTCCAATTCATGGTTCTTGGTTTTATAACAAATAAACCCACGTGACTTCGGTTTATTATTTACAGCCTCTTTCCAGGGACAAAGAGATTGTGGACAATATGAAGAGGTGTTTGATTAGACTCTACCTTAGGCTTTGACCATGAACAGTATTTCTATTTCTGTGAAATCAGAGCATTAACTTGGTGTTCTCATGAGCTTGATTTCCACTTCGAAGTCTTCAGATGAATAACCTATTTTTTTTAGTACTTCTCTGTCATAGCATGGTCTGTTCTTTTTAAACTACAGAATTTCTCTGGTACAGTAAAAGTGGGGCTGAAAAAAGGAGGTGGTTAGACCCCTCTGGATCCATGTTTAGAAGTCTGAGTCAACATCAGGACTATTTCTGATGACTAAAGCACATCTCACCACTGTTTATTGGGGCAGTTGTGTTTTGTGCCATATAGAGTAATACAAAATAATTTCTGTGAGGCAGTTGGTGCCATTTATTAATAGCTTTCTCATCACGTTTGTTACCATTTACTACTGAATGATTGTAATTAGAATAGATCTGAAATGCATTAGAAAGAGCACTAAAAGGTTTCATGTGTCTTGTGCTTTTCTCTTGGGGTCTTTCTAAACTCCTGGTGCTCCTTCCTTCCTATGGCTCTGGCATGGTGGTACTCTCTGATCCCCAGAATGAGATGGGGGATGATGCTTATCACTCATGCCTACCACTCTCCTGTGCTGCTGGCATTCCATATTTGCCACCCTGCTGGACCTCCTGCTGTTAAAATAATTCAGTAATATGAAGAATTGACATATTCCAACCTTTAAGGAGCTGGCTTGCGTGGGGTCTTGTTACTTTGTCATTTCCTTCTGTCAAAAATGCTTTCAACTTACTGCATCATTCACTCTGTTTAGCTTTCCAGCCTCACAAGACCTTTTGGTCACTGCTTCAAGGATCTTGCAGTCGTAATCAGAGGCAGGCAAAACAGGAAACGGTGTTTTTTAGAGCCCCTTTTGCGCAATAAAACCACAAGAACCGTATTTACTGCAGACATTTGGGCAGTATTGGTTCTTCAAAGGGTAGGTACCTCAAAGCACAGGAGCAGGGCTATGACAAGTGTGGCTCAAGAGGTTTGTTGCAAGCATGATACAGCTGAGTGGTTTTTGCTTTCTTAATCAATATTAGCTGGTGATTTTTCCTGGAGGTTCTGGAATGGTTTGTGAATACTTGCTGAGTGGAAGTGCTGTTTTCCAGGCACAGCGAAGTGCTGCATCTCTCAGAAACGCTTCTCTTGGCTGGAGTTAAAGCACGGAGCTCCATGCTGCTGCTTTGGCTTCCCTGAGCTGTTTCTCAGTGTGTGTTCTTGCAAAGCCAGCACTTTGGTAAGAAGTGCTGCTCAGCGAGTGCTGTTTTTCTCCCCAGGGCCCCGCTGTAACACGGACATCGACGAGTGCACGTCCAGCCCGTGCCACAACGGGGGCACGTGTGTGAACGAGGTGAACGGCTTCCGCTGCGTGTGTCCCGAGGGCTTCCACCATCCCCACTGCCAGGCCCAGGCAGATGGCTGCCTCAGCAACCCCTGTGTGCATGGCAACTGCACACACACTGCCACGGGGTAAGGACTCACTGAACCTACCTGCTGCCTTCTGGGTTATTGCTTCTTGCTTTGTTGGACTTCCAGCTTCCCTTTTTTCTCTAATTTCTCAGGTTCACATCCCAATTTATCTGATGCCTTTGACATAATCACAAAAGGCGTAGACCACCAGCTGGTTTTTTCGTCCTGCCTTGTGTTGTTTGCTGGGTGTGCTGCCACCATTCTAGTGAATGCAATTAAGATAAACGGTTCCAAATTAAATCTTTGGGAATCAGCAGCAGCAATCTATTCCATCACAACCTAACGCATTGAGCATGTGGACTGTCTTTATTGACTAGTGGTGTTCTTCCTACCAAACAGTGTTTTAAGGAACAGGCTGACAACTTTTGCACTAGGGATGGATATTTCACCCTGGACACTTTGTCCACTGCTGAGATTTTGTCAGCTTTACTCATAATGTTGCATGTCTGAGAAAGGGAAGATTCTCTCTGGCTCTGAATCTTCCCATCCAGTAAGACCAAGTGCTGATTTTGGGAGCCCTTAATCAGACTTCTTTTTGGTAATGGTAGGTCTGGGGATGTTTTCTTTGGGAAAGTTCTCAACTCTACATGGAATAGCCTCCCAAATATGTGCTGTATCCTGGTAAGTGTTGTCAGCACTTGGGCAAGGAAGTGATACCTGCTGCAGGTAGCTCTGTAGGGCAGGATGCAGCACTTTCCCTTGGAGCTGGCAGGAAGGCCGTCTTTATTGCTAATTCAGCCTCCTCGAAAGCTTGGAAAACAGATTTTTGTTCATCTTGTCTGTCAGCTGTCACTTTGCATTTATAGCCATGTATACCTCACACTGTGCCAGGTGAAAGAAGCTGTTTGCTGGGCAGGGAGAGAGCCAGGGTGGGTTGTGTGGCCTGAGTCCAAGGTGATTCAACAAGCCCTTGCTTCTACGTCATGTGGGTGGGGTATGCTCTGCTTCAGATTCTGAAACGTGATGGAGAAGATTGCTCCTGCTCCCAGCCAGCTGTTTTCATTTGAAACCACTATTTGGTATTAAATCAGTCTAGTTATCTTTGGAACCTATTGTTCCCCTCCACTTTTTTTTTTCAGTCTTTTTTTTTCTTTCTGTCTTTGTTTGAATATGTTGAGATGGTCTCATCAAAGCTGAAGCACACTGCTGGTTGACTGAGCACTTTGTGAAAACTGTAATGAGGGAAGTGTGGTTTTAAGGGAGAGTTTATTTTCAGTATTTTCAAAACTATCCAGCTGGGGTGAGCAATCTAAAGTAACTTAGGGCTATTCTAAAGAGAGTTAATCTGGTTTTCTCTCCAAAACTAATCTTCAGGAAAAACTGGTAAGGGAGCTACTTCAGAATTCTCTAAAATTACTGCTGTTTTTGCCTTTCAAGGTACAAGTGTGTCTGTGACCCAGGCTGGGTAGGAGATTACTGTTCAACAGAAGGGAATGAATGCAAATCAAACCCATGCCAGAATGGAGGAACTTGTGAGGATCTGCTGAACGGATACAGATGCAACTGTAGGAAAGGATTCAAAGGTGAAAATTCAGACAAAAAGTTATCTTTTCCCTTTTTACTTCATTGCACCTTTAGTGTCATTTCTTTTCTTTAAACTTTGTGGAAATAGTAATCAAGACGGGAAATGCCATGGCTGTATGAAGTTAAATTACAGTTAGTTCCTCTAGACATGATTCAGTAATAGAATACTTAGCAAGGGCTTGTCTAAGCCTTGCTTGGACTCAGTAAGAAATGTCCTGTTGGAAGCTTAGCTTAATTTTCTTTGTAAATGATAAAATTTAGATAGTTTGCCCTGGAAATTGGAGGGGCATTAAGCTCAAAATTACCATGGCTGCTTCTGCAATGAGCCCATGAGGAGTGCTCTGCTCTCCTTCTGCTTCTGCTGAGATTTTTCAAAATGTGGCAGTGCTGGAATAATCATGTGAGTTACAACCTCTTTGTTCATTCTTCCAAGAAGGACCAAGCTCTTAGCAGCACATTCTTCTGTTTTTTCCCATTCTATTCTGCAGGTGTGAACTGCCAGGTAGTGGTTTCTCCTTGTTCCCCTAATCCTTGTGAGAACTCGGGAATCTGCCAAGAATCTCCTGACTCTGAAGGCTACAGCTGCCAGTGTGCCCCTGGCTGGGAAGGTAACTCTGTGGGGAAGGTGTTGTGCTTTCAGTGCTGGCACTGCATCACTTAGTGAGGGGTCTCACTCTTGGGCTCTCCACGTTTCAGGGGAAAGATGCACAGTGGATATTGATGAGTGTCTCTCCAAGCCCTGCAAAAACCATGCTCTGTGCCACAACATCCAGGGCAGCTACCTGTGTGAGTGTCGGCCTGGCTTCACTGGAGGGGACTGCGACAGTAACATCGACGACTGCCTGGCTAGTGGGTATCAGCACATTGCTCAGTCTTTTCCGCTTTTTTTCTTAAAAATAAATTTGCTGACTGCTGTGTGACAGGTTCTGAACGGTCTTTTATGATCTCTTGCCAAAAGGAAAAAAACCCCACAAATTTCAGCTTTGTGGCAGTCAAAATTTATCGTATTGAGACACTAGAAGTGGACCATAGTGTCTAACTGATGGCAGCTGTTGTTCCCAGATCCTTAACTTGAAAAGGTCTTAAGAGTTTACATACTTTAATAAGAAGCATGTTAAATGCAAAATTGTATTTGCCTGAAATTTTAATGCATCAAGTTAAAGTGCCACTGCAGGGCTTACCTGTATTTCAGCATCAAGTTTGATTGAGGTGTGGTGGGAATCTGGGGTATAGCAGTCCTTCTTGAAATGTCTGTCTGGCATTAATATTCTGGGAGGGTCCTGTTGCAGTTCCAGTTAATCCATATTTGAAAACCAAAGAAGCAGCAGGTATGGCCTCTGTTCTGGAACAGGCATCAGTTGCAGAAGGGTAGCCCATAAACTGAATACTGAAATGGCTCAAATTGCAAGAGAACAAGTATTAATTTCATGCCCTTGACACTGCTGTTTATAAGGGAAGCTAAATACATAGTAGCTTCTTTTTCTTACTGGTCATATTCTGTATCATCATCAGATGAAATCACAGTGTCCTGAGAAATGTCACGTGTTAAATAAAAAGTTCATCTGTTACTATTGGAAAAGTGCTTTATCAAGCCTTGGAGGAATTCACAATGCTGTAATTCTTAGACTGGCTGGGTCTTGAAAAAAACCAAGAACAGAAAAACCCAAAAAAAAACCCCAAAACAAACATTTAAAAAAACCCCCAATCCTCTACTTTTTACTATCAGCTTAAAACCAAAATGGAGTTTTGATGACTTTAGGCGTGAACTTAGCAAATTGTGTTTTGCATTGGAAAAAAAATGTAAATTAATGACTGCTGTACAGAAGGATCCAAACAAGTCTATTAGCAAAAGTTACCGTGGGAGCCCCCAAAGCAGCACTGCTCCAAGAACTTCTGAGGTGTCTGGCTCAGCCTGAGCTTTTGACTCCTCCTTTCTGAGCAAACAGGTACAGTACAAAAAGTGTCACGGTGCAGCGACCCAGAGCTTTGCTCACTGAAGCCAGCAAAATCATTGCCTGTCCTGTTAGTTTTTGTGTGGGTGCCTGAGGATAAAAACGTTCCTCAAGTGTTCATCTTTCACTCTCCAACAGCTGGGACATGTCTCTCTCTCCTCCTGAGTGTTCTGAGGGCTGTGAGATTCACCCCATGTTATCTTAGGCAGCACACCCATGAGGCTGAAGAAGCATTTCACATTGCTGCCACAGCTGATTTCATTTAGCATAACAAAAACCTTCCATGCCTTGAGCCAAATGTCTTTAATCTGTGAAGCAAACAAACTCTCCAACAACAGGAACTTATTGAAAAGTTGATACCCGAGTCTCCTTCTTCTGTCAGTAAATGTGTGGCACAGAGAATTAATGCACAGCTTTTGGCCTCACTCATACATGGCTGACTGCCACAGACACAACATTTTATAGCTGCCAGGGGTCTTGCTTTGAATGTGCCTTTTCTCTGCAGTAGTCAAATGACCTTTAAATGGATGCAGGTGTGTCTCATAGTACAAATTTTTAACATGTGAGCATATTTCTCAGTCAATAAATGAGCTTTAATTGCCTTTTAAATTTCTTTTTTTTCATTTCCCAGTAAACAGAATCAGCTTATGATACTTACGATAAAATGCAAATTTTTAGTGGAGTCCATTTGCATTTTCAAGTGCATATTTTAGTAGTACTTAAAGATAGTCCTAAATCCAAAAAAAGACTTGGTGACCTATTTTTCAACCTCCTTGCCTTCTCCCTTTTTCCACCCCCCCCTCCCAGTTTCCCTCTCTGCCTTCATGTATTAGGCTTTTGCTCTGTGGAATGCAGAGTAGAAAAGGGATCTGGCTTCAGGAATGTGGGTCTTAAATCCAAAAGTGGAAGGAGAAAAGCAGGAAGAAATTATTGAACAGAAACTGGCAGAAATCTTTCAGGCAGATTGTACTTGTGCAAGCAGAGGGAGTACAGTAATAGGAGGTGGCTAAGACCAAAAACCAGTGGTGTGCAAGTAGCAAGAGCATGGCAGGGATAAAGGAAATATCAAGAAATGCAGAGGTTGAGGAGAATCCAAAGTACAGTGTGAGTCTGAGAGCTTTTCTGCCAGCCTTTCCCCAGTTCAGTCAGTGATGCTGGGAAAAATGTCAAGTGCTCAGTAATGCATAAGTGCTCATATATGTGCTAATATACACATACACGTTTGATTTGGCTGCGTTCATGCTGAAAATTAAGCACACAAGTTCTCTCTTGTGTTAAGGAGAGTCTGGAAAAGAGAATGTGCTATGTTCTCTGATGAATAAAACTTGGTAAGGAAGAAGAAACAGTTGCTGCTCTGTTTTTATTGCACCAGTAGCAGCATTTGAATTTTAAACCAAGAGGCTTTGGATTTTGGTTGAACAATAAACCAAGGGGCTTTGGGTTTTGGTTGAACAATAATCCAAGAGACTTTGGTTGAACAAATTCCAGCAGAGAAATCTTTAGGTCCTGAAGATTGGCCTTGATCCACACCTTTGTAAATTTGTTATTGATAATGCTTTGCAGTTACCTGTTTCATAAAGTGGCTCAGAAAAACTTGGCAGTACTCTGTCACATTGTGGGCTGTGTGACACCTTTTTTTTCCATAGAAACAGCTGCTCTAGGACTGGCCCTTCACCACCACCCTTTTTAACACTCACTGTGATGCTTCTGTCCTAGACCCCTGCCAGAACGGTGCCTCATGCGTGGATGGGATCAACTCCTTCTCGTGCATCTGCCTGCCTGGGTTTCATGGAGATAAATGTCAGACAGACACCAACGAGTGTCTGAGTGAGCCTTGCAGGAATGGGGGCACCTGCACCCACTTTGTCAACAGCTACACCTGCAAGTGCCCGCCAGGCTTCGAGGGGACCAACTGCGAGAGCAACATAGACGAGTGCACTGACAGGTGAGACACATCTGAGCTCCTGCTCAGAAGCTGCTTTTCACCAGGACACTCCTGCTCCTCTGCCATTTGAAAAGAGAAATTTAAAACCATCCATGTGTCTATGGACACTTTTTCAGGTGCAGTCTATGCCTCCCTACATCCAGGGGAGACAGCCAACCATGTGTGTCAGCGTTTTTTGCAAGCTTTTGCTTCATTAGGGGTGCCTCAAGAGGTAAAGACAGATAATGGCCCTGCATACATAGCCAAAAGATTGACTGATTTTTTTAATGGACTGGGTGTTTGACATACTTTTGGTATTCTTTACACTCCCACAGGCCAAGCAATTGTTGAAAGAATGCATCATTCTTAAAAACTCATTTTAGCTCAACAAAAGGGAGGATTGGCACAAGTTAAGATTGAGTGAAGCCTTGTATGTTTATAATTTTTTGAACAGTTCTTTTACCAAACCAAATCCACCAATCTTTAATAATACACAGGCAAAATTAAAATGGTATGCCATCACATAATTATGATTCTTGCAAGGAAAGCTGGTTCTTGCAAGGAAAGTTAATTCTTGCAAGGAAAGACGGTTGCCTGGTCCTCAGTTCCTTTTGAACAGTTCCATGACGGGATAAATGTGACATTTTTAACAATGCTTAACAAAGTTTTAAACAGCTAGAGATGCAAGCTTTTTGAGATATAAATAATTCATATTTTTACAAGACCATTATCACACAGGGGAGGGGAAATAATTGGTTATGAGTGGTTACTCTGTTGAGAAATACAAAAGCTGCAAAAGTGGAAGCGATGGCCAAGTGTTAGAAAGGCAGCAAAAATAAATTAGTCCTGAGTTGTTGACAACAAACAATATGAAGAAGCAACCAGGAGAAGTACTAAATTCTGTGCTGGAAAGATTTAATAATTAGAGATCTTCTAATGCTTACAAATTGGATGTAGTTTAGCAGTGTTGAGATAAAACCTGAGGTCCTTCTGACGGGGGAAGTGTGGAACTAAATTAAAATGCTCAACAGCTGGTCCTTATATAAATGGTTCATGTGGTAGTTTTAAGAGCTGTTGGAGAGTTAAACATGTGATTCCATCATCTGCCTGCATATTTATTTTAAGCTTAGTTAGGATTGATGTAAGTAACTTCAGATTCTCAAATGGGAAGCAATTCTAACAATTTCTTTAAAACTTGCAATGGTTAAAAAAATAATTAAGAAGTAGTCTGTTCTAGTGTAGTTACCAGAAACCAGTTATGCAAAACTCTTGGTTTTCCTAAGTCTTTTCTGCACAAATAGAAAAGATCTTTCCTTCCTTTTATAAAATTGCATTTGAGGAGGAGGTATTTCAATATCTTTTTCCTAAGAACAGGATTGTGTCACCAATGAGGGTGTGTTTAATTTGCACTACAGCTGTTGAAGTATGCTGGGTGTTCTAACAGAACTCCTGGCTCTTCCTTGAGGTTCATCCTGCTTTTGTTTTTGTTATCAGTCAGGACAGGAACCAGTCTTGCAGGTATGAATTAAGGATGTAGCAATTTTCAAGGCTCTGCCAAGTTAAACCAGTCACACCTTCTCAACCAAAATTACCAAGCTGTGCTTGAGAGCTCCGTGGTGGTTGGCTAATTTGAATTTGGGTCAAATGATTCTTCCTTGTGTTGTGTGAGAAGCTGCCTATGGGAGAATGCCCTCTCCTTTTGGTACCTGGTTTCAGTGAAGCACACCATGTGATTGGCAGTTCCTCTGTCTTCCCTGCTTTGCCAGGAGTGTAAAAGGCAGCTTGTTCTCCCTCTGAAACAGAATTCAGCCCCCAAGACAGAGGAACTTCTCTGATAAGTTTGATAAGTAGGTCAATGTTGACATCTCTACCGTAATCAGAGTCAGAATTTCGGTATTTCAAACTTGCTTCCCTGCACTGTGAGTCAGTGTCTTCTCTAGTGGAAATACCCTTTTGACAGGGCACAAAGCAAATAGGAGGCACAAATTTGGTCTGTGTGCTTTACCAAACTGATTATCTCAAGTCTGATCTAGGGTTACTCTCAGAGGAGCATGAGTTCCTTTACAAGGAAAACTGAGTCAATTTTGCATGAAGCATCAATTCTCCAAACTTTCCCAGTTGCTTCTCCCTAGGACACCTAATCTGGCAGAATTTCTTATGATTGGAAGATTGGTGGGAGGGGGATGGTTCCTTTGATCTGAATTCTGCCAGGGCATGTATGAGTAGTTTTACAAATCAGGACTTAAGATTCTCATGAGAAGAGAAGGAAGGGATTTAGCAATACCAATAATTTCACATAATTTCAGTGAAGAACATGCTTGTGTTTTGCATGTTGTATGAACTTTTTCCTTGAGAAACCATACCCCTGACTCCTTTGAAGATTTTTTTAAAAAGGCAAATTGTTTTGTTTCTCATAATTTGTAGTACAATTGTAATTTGTAATAAAATGTATCAGTCTGAGCAAGCAACAGGAGGTACTGTTTGCAGTCACATTGAAGCTTGGAAGATTTCATTAAATAGTTACATCCATCACCAATGACTCATTAAAATCCTGCTTTATTTTCTTGGTCTGCTGAGGTGGAAGTGAGCTGGAGAGTGAGCTGGAATCCCCTAGGACTGCTGTTTTCTGATTTATGCTTCTTCAGCCAGAAGTTAGCAGTCAAAAGATCCTGTTATCTGCTTTTGTCCCTTATTTCAGTCATGTTTATGTTCTCTTTTGTCTGTGAGCTAATGGCATTTCATCTCACCTCACCTTCCTTGCCCCTGTCTTGCAGCTCCTGTTTCAATGGAGGCACCTGTGTGGATGGAATCAATTCCTTCACCTGCCAGTGCCCGCTGGGCTTTACAGGACCCTTCTGCCTGACAGAGATCAACGAGTGTGACTCCCACCCCTGCCTCAACAGGGGCACCTGTGTGGACAGCCTGGGCACATACAGGTGCATCTGTCCCTTGGGCTACACTGGCAAGAACTGCAAGGTGGGTGGCTTCTTGTGGTATCCTTGTTTGAGCTGTCCAGCACCAAGGGGGACTGGAGGAGGTGTGAGGAGCCAAACTCAGAGGGGCCAAGTCTCCAGCTCGACAGGAATATCCACAAGTAATGATTTTACATTGCATTGATGGTTTACTTATTGCAGCATCGGCTCAAAAGGAGGTGGAAGTGACTCGTGGCAGTGTTGTCACAACAGTCCAAGATGCAGGATTGAAATTTCCGCTTCAAAAATACAAGAAATCTCACCATGGAAGTACTTAGGGTAGAGAATAACAGAGCAATCTGTCAGGCCTCAAAACATACAGCTTTGAACTAAAGTTAACACTTGCAAGACCTGCAGCCGCTTTCAGGGAAAATCAACTGGATCAGAGCCACTTTAGGAATCACCAACAAGTAATTAGGAATTACCAGACCAATGGCTGAGCTCTTGTTCTTTCAGTCCTGCTGAGGTGTGGTTGGCCTTTTAGGTGCCCCTGTTCAAAACTGGAAATCGTAGAATGGGCTGGAGCAGACTTTAAAGATCATCTAGTTGCATCTCCTGTCTCTTTGCAAGGAAGAGGAAAGTGGTTATTTATGAGAACAGGTGTCACTGGAACTTTCTAGGTTTGTTATCTTAAATGAAAACCAGCTGTTACCCTGGAAAATGGCTGCATTTCATTCAAAGCATAAAATTGTCCTGATTGAAGACACTCCTGTATTTAAAAACAAACAAACAAACCAGTAAGCAAGCAAACAAAAAGCAGAATACCAGTCTGATTAGCAGGATTTAGATTTAACTCGTTATTTACAGGGAAGTGAGTTTTAATCAGGGTTGATTGTAAATTTTTTTTTTTCATGAGAAGCCAGAAAATATTTTTGGGCAGTAAATGACAATCTTGTCCTATTCACAACTTCAATAAAAATCTCTGGCCTTACTTGCATGGTGAAGTTCATGAGGTTTAGAGTTTTCCACAGGAGCTGCAAACCCTGTATGCTGTAAATGACTGACTAGTGCCTATTAAAAACTCTAACTTGGCGTGGCACAGTGGAAACAGGATGATGTTTTTCAAATCAGAGTTCTTTCTTTTGATTCTGTTCTTATCAAAACAGCAAGAACTACTTGAGAGTTTCTGCTTTTGAAATGGTAAACTCTGTATTGTCTTCCTTTACCAGCAGTCTTGAGTGCTGTCATTTAAAAAAAAAAAAAAGTGAATTTCTTGAATTGCTGGAAAACACTACAATTTTGTAAGAATTTTGCAGCTCTCTTTTGTGTCTTTGTAAAGCAGCAAGTGTTGGAAAGAAGCACTTCAGTAGCAGTGGGGGAGGTGCTTTTTCAGAAGTATGTTGCTAGACATTAAATTGTCAGGTCTGCTTCTAGGTATTGCTAATGGAGGAAGTGAATGCAAAGTAATGAAGTTATAGAAAAAAGCAGCCCCTCTGCTACCCTAATTATGCATTCTAGGCACACCACTTAAACCTCATTGGGAGAATTAGCATTGAGAGTGATCGTGAAACACTGTGAAGTTCAGTAGTTCCTCTTCTGTTATGTTTGCTTTGTTTTTACTGGAGAAAAGGATTAATGTTCCTTTCCCCAAATTAAATGCTGTGGATTCTCAGAAAGTCTGCTTTATGTTCAGAGAAGCCTGATTGTAATGTATTACCCATTTTATACAGGGAACCAGAACTTTCTAAATTTAAAAGTACTGCTCAGAGCTGCATTGGGGAGATTTATAGATTACAGCTACACTGTAGTTCTTGTCTTAGTGGTAAACTGGCTTGACCTAATTAGTGAAGCTAAATAAGCAGCACAAAATCAGACAATGATTCATAAGTTTTAGAATTTGCATGTAAAACAGTCAGCTACTCATTACAAATGCAGAAGCAAGAGGCTCGGTGTTTTTTCTTCTTCACGCTCAACTACATGTGATAAAACTTAATTCCAAGTTTCCTTTTGGTTGCCTGTGAAAGCACAGATTTATTTTTTTTTACTTTAATCTTTGTGAGGAGACAGTTTGCATCTGAAAAGCAGAACTTTCTACAATTGAAATTACATTTTACAGCCAATATTCAGTGCTACTCACTTTAAAAACCTCACCCTTTCTCAAGTCAGCTTGACATCAGTCAAATAGCTGTATTAATTTGAAGATGAATTGCTTAAAAAGGAAATTATGGTTAGTGCTGGTTTATATTACATCACACAGTTATCTTGGGTCTTCGCTTTCATATGATGATTTAGCATTTTAGGCTCTTTGTTTTTATATGAGAAATCAAGAAAAGCAATATACTTTAGCCCATCTTCAGTTTATAAAACTGTTGTGCGGTTTCAGTTGAATTTTGGAAAGCACAAAAAGTCAGACCATACTGCAGCAAATGAGGTCAAAAGCAGGTATAGTGAACTAATATCAGAAAGAAAAAGTATTGATCAAAGTATGGAACACATCTGTCATCCTCAAAAAGCAGTGAAGTTGGGAAGAGTTAGGGAGAACAGCTGGAAGCCTCCTGCTAATGTAGAACTAGAAAGTTAGTCTGAGATAAAACCAGGTTTTCTCAAACTAAGCCAGCCAAAGATCCACCTTCATGGTGAGAATTTTGGAATAATGCTGCCATCTGGGGTTTATTCCTCCGTACATTTGCACCTTCCTAGGCTTATGAGACTGTGATTAAAGTAGCTGGCTTAGGCTTTGGAAGTACTTTCCAGTGCCATGGGGAACCAGGATTGCAGAGCTCCCTTTCTTCATATCTTGACCTTGTTCTCTGAGTGCTGTTTCTCCTGCATTTGCCATATTTCCTGTGGGCTTTTTCCCTCTGCAGTCACTGGTGGATCTGTGCAGCAAGTCTCCCTGTAAGAACAGAGGTACGTGTGTCCAGACTCTGGCCCAGACTCGCTGTGTGTGCCCACAAGGCTGGACCGGCGCCTACTGCGACGTGCCCAACGTCTCGTGTCAGGTGGCAGCTTCACAGAGAGGTAAGGCAGCATCCTCTGTGCTTTAGCTGGAAACATCTCCCCAGGCTTCTCCTTCCCCCCTGCACCTGTGCACATCCCACAGAGCTTTGCCTCAAGGTGCTTGGTGATGGTCACTTCTCAAGTGAAAATACTCTGTGTTTGGGAGTCAAGGCTTTCTTGATTCTCCCCATCACTAAAAAGATCAGAAAGGAAGAATTAAATATTTTGTGAGGTCTCAGAGTTTCAGTGGTACTGTTTTACACAGTCTTCCTTCCAGTTCTTCATGCTAAACCCCAGGTTTAAGACATGTTGACCTTGTATAAGAAAGGCTTCTTAGAACTCAAGTATTTTTGCAGAGAAAAATGATCATTAAGTGTATTATTTAGCCTTATAAGTTATACCACAGCCCCTTAAAGTAGTAATTTGCTATTTCAGATGGTGTCTATGTAAAGGACTTGGCTTTTGAGTGAATGTTGTCCAGCAGCATGGCTTGTGGCCCAGGCAGAAGGTCATGCCGGTTTTGTCCAGGAAATCCAGACAAGCAGATTCAGTGTCAAAGGAGAGAGGTGTCAAGCTGCCCTACCTTTTGGGGGCATTCTAAGTGCAAACATTGAACCTCTGTAAAGCAGCAATAGTACTTCAGATTCACCAGCCAGTGCTAAAGTAATACAGCAGCACAAATACTTCTTGTCAGTGTCAAATCCAGTGATCCAAAGAGCAGTGGCTTCATTTCTAAGCCACTTTGGGCTCTGATCCACTGTAATTTAGGGAGTAACTCTTCAACTTTAAAGCTGCAACTTGTCAGTTTTTTTGGGCCTACCCATATCCATTTCTGTCTGAGCTACCAGCACTGGCAGTGAAGCGCGTTTTTCCTTGTTTGCTCACTTGATTTAACTCTGGTTTCAGGAGTCCCTGTGGACCAGCTGTGCCAGCACTCTGGTCACTGCCTGGACGTGGGCAGCACCCACCACTGCCAGTGCCAGGTGGGTTACACAGGCAGCTACTGCGAGGTGCAGCTGGATGAGTGTGACTCCAGCCCCTGCCAGAACGGAGCCACCTGCCGGGATCACCTGGGCGGATACCAGTGTGAGGTAACCCTGGGATTCACTGGGAACAGGGAGAAATACTTAGGGATACAAAGGGTTAAATTGAATACTTTGGGATGACTATTTAGGGCACAGATATGCAGGGGGATAGATAGAATACTTAGGGAGAAATACTTAGAGCACAGTGATACAGTGGGATGAATAGAATACTTAGGGAGAAATATTTAGGGTATAGTGATATAATGGGATAAATAGAATACTTTGGGATAAATGCTTAGGGCACAGTGATACAGAGGGATAAATAGAATACTTAGGGATAAATACTTAGGGATACAAAGGATTAAATTGAATATTTTTGGGATAAATACTTAGGGCACAGTGATACAGAGGGATAAATAGGGCACAGAGATACAATGGGATAAATAGAATGCTTAGGGAGAGATACTTAGGGTACAGTGATACAATGGGATAAGTGGAATACTTCAGGATAAATTCTTAGGGCACAGTGATACAGAGGGATGAATAGAATACTTTGGGGTAAATACTTAGGGCACAGAGATAGAAAGGAATCAGAAGAAATCAGAAACACATTCAAACAGCAGAGTACCTTCACATAGGGAATAAAAGCAGCCTGCAGCTGGAAGGAATTTTTAATTTGGCTGTAGCACGAACAGTGCTCCTGAGAGGTTTTTAAGACTGAATTAAGAGCTGTGATTGGAAGGAGATGTGGTTGATGAGCCTCTTTGTGTCATTGGGGAGGGGCTTCTTATCTGGAAAGGTTTTTTGCCGGAGGTGTGGTTTATATTAAAATATTTGTAAAATGTATTAAAGTAATACTGTATTTTCCCTGTTGAATGAGTAAAGTATCCCTTGCCTCTCAGGCTGGGAAATGCTTTCTGTTTCCTAATGTTGATGCAGAGAGCAGTGTAGACCATGAGATTATTGTATATTAACCTCCCTAAGCTTTTCAGAATGGTAAAACTCCTTGGAAGCCCATGCTCAGAGAGAAAGGATGAGTATAAAACCTTAAACCAAAACTAATGAGCCAGTTTCAGTGCTACAGGTACCAGGATTTGATCTGCTCTGTTTTGTAGCAATCAAATCACCCGAATTCAGTTTTGCAGTGCCTGTTACGTGTCACACAGTCAAGTTGTGTGCTTAAGCTGTTGGCTGTGAAGCCCTTGGAATCACTTGTTGAGCTGCAAAAGCAGTCCTAACCTGCCCCATCAGTCTGTGTTAGTTGCACCACTGAATTAGTGGCTTGTTTGCATTTTCTTCTGCTTCCACTCAGAGTCAGGATTAAAAACACGAAGGAGATGAATTTTTTGTTCGGACTTGGTTGCTTATTAAATTTTATTTAAAGTACAGAGAGTTTTGCAACACTTCTAGCTGCAGCTAAAAGCAAGCAAAATGGTGGTGAAATTAGCTGATTGCAAGGTCTTCTAAAGCTAAACAGTCCAATAAAGAGCTAACACCTATATTTATTTATACTTTCGACCCAATAACCGAATATCTATGACCTGCAGCACAGTTCTAACTGTCCAACCAAAAATTACTACCTGAAACTAACACAAAGAAGGAAGAAGGAACAAGAAAAGGAAGATGGGGCAATGCCCAAGAGCCCCCATCTTGTCCCATACCCATTACTATATTCTAAAAACCCCAGATTCCAAACTCTTCACCATGTGAAACTACACACCTGTGATTTTAACTCCATCACTCAAATTTGGAAGCCTTCTCCAAGGCCTCAAGTCAAAAGCAGTGTTCTCCTAGGGATCAGCGTCAGAAAGCACAGAAAGCTCAAAACTCCCAGGTTTCAGGGTTCCAACAAGCCTTTCTGAGATGTCTGCTGGTGTGTCTGTTAGAAGAAAATTCACATTTATTTCTCTATTGGCAGTGTGTGGCTGGGTACCAGGGTGTCAACTGTGAATATGAAGTGAATGAGTGCCAGTTCAAGCCCTGCCAGAATGGAGGGACGTGCATCGACCTCATCAACCACTTCAAGTGCTCCTGCCCACCAGGAACTCGGGGTAAGGAAGCTCAGCAAGTAAATCAATGTTACAAGAGAGAATTTTCCTGCTGGTTTCACAAGACACAGTTTAAAGGGAATGCATTTTGTTCTTTGAAGAATGTTCCCAAAGCACACTAGGTCCCTTGAGATACATATTTTCTCTTTAAAAATAAATGCTGCTTTTTTTTTCCTCCCTTTTAATTTTTGTTCTTTTAAAGGAATAGGTCGTGGCAATGTCCCTTGGGAATGTGTGATCCCTCTTTGGCAATCTGGATGCATGAGATTGCTGTTAAGGTCTCTCCCAAACCTATCTATTTTGATACAGTAAATACAAAGTTTCTTTTTGGTTAAGATGCTATGAAATAAATAGGAAATTTTCTTAGTTCTTGCATAACTCCCAATGTTCTTTACTTGCCAACATTTTTGCCCTTCACTGTCCTCTGTCCTGAAAAAGCACTTGGGTAGAAAAGCAGTTGGGTGACTCTAGGCTACCTTAAACTATTTCAGCACATCTGAGCTCTTTTATTAAAAGCTCCTTAGGAAAAAAAAATAGTCATGAGTTTACATCAGTAGTTTTCAGTAAGCATTAGTCCACTGCCTGTTTATTGTCAAATTTCTTGAAATCTAGCCTTCCCTTTTATATCTGACCTGTGAACCTAGCTTCTGCCTTTGAAAATATTCAGAATTTAACATTTTAACCCATCAGTAAATGCTTTCTCACTTTATGTTCTTTTTAAGCTTATTTCTCAAGTCAGTTAAAAATTTTACATTGTTCTGAATTTTTTCTTTCTGAAGTGTGTCATATATCAATGTCAGTGAAATCTTCAGATGTCAGAACTAAAGTGTTGGTTCATAAAGTAAATTGAAATACAATTATAAAATTAATACATTTGCCTCCTGCCCATGCATATCACCAGTGCATTCACTTAGTGTGGCTCTCAGCACATCTCCCCACTCTGGATAAGTGTTTATTTCATTGTAAATCACTGCACTACCAATTCTTCATGTATTGTTCTTATTATTATTCTTTAACTTAAAAAAAGGCAAAAAAGGGTGCAATAATACAAAAGCAGAAACAAACCTGCTTTTTAGGTCTCTACACCAAAGAGTGTTTTTATGTACCAGTACTGTCAGAATTTCTGTATTCCACTAAATCCCCACCATCCTTTGAGAGGTTCAGTGTACTGCTTTTAATCCTTCAGTCTTCCTTTGTTGAGATTAATTACTTTTTGGATGTGACTGGGTGGGGGTTTTTTGTTGGTTTTTTGTTTGTTTGTTTGTTTGGTTTTTTTGGTAAATGAAAGGAATTGGAGGAGACTTGATACAATTATTTAGGATAGTAAAATTTAACTTTTGTCCCCCGCCCAGTTTGTAATTAATCCTTTACTGATGCCAGTACAAGCATGCTTCATATATAGGTGAAGGATTTTACTTGCTCTGGTTGGAACAACAGCAATAAACTTCCCCTCTCTGTGTGTCCCCTTGTGCAGTGAAAGCAGAACCAGCACCAGATCTTGTCCCTTGAAAGGAAATCTTGCAGGGAGAAGAAATTCCCTCCCTGGCTGCTGGTGGGGGTTTGCTGTAGGTCCCCAGAAGCCAGACTGAAGGAATCAATCAATGTTTAATCCCAGCTGCTTTTCCTGTTGGCTTGCCATTGCTTGTTTTAATGCTGTTGCTACAAATGCTCTTTGCCCAGTTCTGGGGTAGCCTGGTGGCAGCTCGTGGCCTTTCAAGGACAGCACGGGACTCTGCTCGCTCTCAGGGCTAAACCCAGTGCATCTTTTCTGGGCTTGCTTTGGTTTTGTGTTTTTAATTATGCCCTGAAATAAAGTCAAGTATGAAAGCTGCCAAATACCAGGATGGGCCAGCACTGAGGGCAGCCTGGATGTAAAACACATGCACCCTAAGCCTGCTCTGGAGCTGGCTGTCTGCAGAGGGTGGGGGAGTGTATTAAACTGGGATCTTTACCGGTTTAATTCAGGGACTCTGTGTGTGACGTAGCCTTAAAATTTGATGATCAGTGGAGGTGATGCCTTGAGAGGCTACTAGAACAGAGGTTAGACAGAGTTAAAGGAATAAAGCAAGGATTTATTAAAAGCCTTCAAAGGATTCACCTTGAGCAGTGCAAGAGCCCGGCTGTGGCTACACCCAAGATGGACTCTGAGTCAAGAGTTCTCACACTTTTATCAGTTTTGGTCCATTCCCATATTGGAGTTCATTGTCCAATTCCAGCTCCAGGTTCTGCAGTCCCATCCTCCCAGATTCTCTCCTCAGTTCCCTGCTGTTTGCACTTTTTGGGGCTGAAGCTGCAGCAGTGTCCTTGGTTCTGGGGCTGGAAAAGGATTGTTTTGTGTGCCTGAGCTGTGAGGAGAACTTGCAAATATATAAAGTTCTGAGTTACATATTAATGTAGTATAGAATCTGGAAACTATGGAAGTAAAACTTAAGGCATCACAGGAAAGGCAGCCACGGTGCTGTATGCTGAATTTGTCACTCCTTCTGTGTTGGCAGGGCGCTTCTGTGAGGAGAATGTGGATGATTGCATCTCTGACTCTGGAGTTCCCCGCTGCTTCAACGGAGGGCAGTGCATTGACCAGATTGGGGGCTACAGCTGCCTCTGCCCCCAGGGCTTTGCAGGAGAGCGCTGTGAGGGGGACATCAACGAGTGCCTGTCCAACCCCTGCAACCCTCGAGGGAGCCTGGACTGTGTCCAGCTGACGAATGATTACAGGTGCATCTGCCGTAGTGCTTTCACTGGTGAGTAGTCAGGCACACACTTCCAATTTAACGGCAGCATCTTGAGAAATGGTCTTGAGTTCTGTTCCTTCCTGGCAGTGCTCTTATCCAACCACTTCCCTTCACAGTGTCTGATTGTTTTCCCTACAACGTGTTTCAATTTTTAAACCGGTCTTTCTTCTAAACCTTCCAAGAAATTTGGCTTCCAGAGCTGTTTCAGACAAAGGAATCTCCTGAGACACTTGGCTTCCTGGACTTTTCTTTCCTTGTGGTGCTTTTCTTAATTTCACATTTCTAATATTGAAAGTGTAACAGTTCACGTGTCAGCTTATCTGTGGCTTTTCCTGTTGCAAAGCAGCCATATGCATATTGTCTATAAATCAGTGTCATGGTGTCATAATCAGCTTTTGGCTCCTTTTCTATTCCTTAATGCCTTTCCTCCTTACATTGGTGATGTGGTCAGGATGCAGCGTTCTGTGTACAGACAGGCTGTACATTCCTACTTTGGTAATCCTTCCACAATCCGACTTTAAATCACAATTTTGCAAGAACTTTACGCTCTGCAGACTTAGTCTCACTCTCTCTAGATCTCCTCTTTGTTAGGATTGCTGCTATTCTGCTTTCTGCCTCCCACTAGGCTTAAGTTTGGTCTAATAGTCTCCAGATGTGTCTTAACTTTCAGCTTTCCATTTTCCATGTCAGTTTAACTTATGCATTCAGTTTTCCTCCATTAAAACCTTTCACTTTCCCTGTTTAGCACTGACCTTCTGTGCATGCTTTACCAGCAGTTTCTACTCTAATTTTTTCTTAAAATCTAAAGATGCTGTGATTTTCCACTAAATTTGTGAGTCTCAAATGCAAGGGAATCACAAAGATACACACTTGAAGAATTCATTCATTGCTTAGCCTGCCAAAATAAGTTCCTGAACGAGTGATGTATGAGGGAAGTGGAGCTGGTGGGACACTGGTGCAGACCACCAGATGAGTTTATTTTAAGCCTGTCTGTTAAGGTTGCTTTTATGAATTATGCCTCATGTGGCTTCTGACCCTCAAGGAAGGGTTATTGGGTCTTGTGCTGTGGGGAGTGCAGGCCTGCTGCACCCCAGGAGGAGCAGGCAGAGCTGCTGTGTCTCAGACATGAGGTCTGTCTGGAAATGTTAGGCACAGAGGGGCAACATCTTTTCTCCTCTAGCTGTCTGTCTCCTGCACATTCCACACTGGCCCTGCTGCCTGGGAGGGGACAGGGTGGCTTTGCTGTGGCCTAGGACTGGTGGGATGCCAGGACTCTGTGGGCCATCCTGCCCTGTCTGCAAAGCCTTGGCTGCACATGTCTGGAGACTTCTATGAATGCTTCCCTAGGGGGTCCAAGTCATGCTTAGATCATCTCCAACTTTTAGAAGATTGATGTCAGTTTGACTGTGGGAGCTGCTGCAAAGCTGGTCAGTGCAGTAAGATCTGTTTCTGGGTGATCAGTCTGAGGAGACTCTGCTTGGTGCTCCTGTTCACTCCTGGTACAGTGTGATTTGGACTCATTGAGTATCTCCCAAAAAGTAAAGAAGTCTTAGGAATCCCCAGACTGGTCTGGTACATCACTTCCAGCCTCTGTGCCTGGCTGAGCTGGAGATGACAGCAGCACAGTCTGTGCTGTGTTGTGTGTTCTTGAGGAGGCAGACACAGTCAGCTGTCTCCAACTACACCTTGTGGCTTCTGGCCCTTGTCTTATTTGCACAAAATCTTCTTCTGGTCAAAAGCAGGGCTTTGCAAGCAGCTTGCTTGACATTATTGAGCACTGCTCTGGGTAAAGCTACTGCCTGATTTTCAGCTTTATCATGTGGGGCTTCTCCTGTTTAAATTTGCCAGTGTTAATTGAGCATTGGGACCTTTGGCATAACTTTCAATTAATTGATTTTAAAATTTTTTCCACCTAATTTCCCACAAAATTAATTGTGAATCTGTCAGTAATGCAGAAGAACTAGAACTAGTCATGTGGTGTTAAATCCACATTGTTAAATATTCTTTTCAGCAATAGCTTAATATACGGTAAGCCCAGTCCATTTTTTTAATCACTTTTTTCAGCTCTTTAAAATTTTTATGATCTATTGGTTTTTATTTAGGATTAGCACTTCCTCTGCCATATTTAACTGGCAGAGCTAATATTGGCTTAGAATCTAAATCAAAATTGTAGCTCAGGCAGCTACACAGAGACCACGTGTTACCCAAAGAGGCTCCCTCCAAAACACTCTCACTGGAATGCCCAGCTCTCTGGTTATCCACAGGAGTGTTCTGTGATGGCTTTTTGGAGTGATCACTCACACATTTCTCTGCTCTCCTCTCCCCCTGTGCCCCATCCAGGCCGTCACTGTGAGAGTGTCATCGACGTGTGTCCCCGCAAGCCGTGCCAGAACGGTGGCACCTGCGCTGTGGCCAGCAACATGCCCGATGGCTTCATCTGCCAGTGTCCCCCGGTAAGCAAGTGTCCCCACCTGCACTGCCTGCCCAGCTCCAGAGCACTCTGCCTAGGCTCTGACTGCTTCACTGCAGGTGAAGCCTGGACACTCTTTACCCACATCCCATAGTTGATCTGCTTAGCAGAGAAACCCAGGGCTTCCAGATGCCCCAGGAGTGTGATGCTGCCTGTGGCTACCCCATACGAGTGTGGTCTTTAAGTACCACATCTGGCTTTTTTGTCTTTAACCTACCATTAAATTACAAATTTTTTTTTTCTTTTGCACAGTCCTGTGTTTTCTGTGCTTGTTGCATGATTCCTCCTCTTTGTGGCTCTTCCAGGCAGTTTTCCAAGTGTAACAGAGCCTTGTGATTTCTTAGTTTCTCCATGAGTTTAGGCCCAGACAGTCATGGCTCCTGCACTGAGGCTAGAGGAGTTACAGGGGAGAAAGGTTGTACACATGACACCTTGCTTCCAGCCCTCAGTTTGTGGAAGAATACAGTAATTTCACAATTATAAGCCGCACCTGATTATAAGCCGCTCCTCCCGGTAGCTGGGCAGACCACAGGATTTGTCCATATATAAGCCGCACCTGAATATAAGCCGCACTTTTTTTTTTCTTTTCCCCAAAAAGCAAGGATCCAAACAAAGTAACAAATTAATAACAGAATTGCTGCCAGCTGGGTTTGGTGTCAGGTGCTCAAGTTGCAAACAGTTTTCATGGACCAGTGAAGCCTTTAAAGGCAGCCCCAGGCACCCTCCCCAGCCGGCTCTCACTTCTGGGTTGGCATTTCACTGGGATTTGTCCATAGATAAGCCGCACCTGAATATAAGCCGCACTACTGGGGTAGGCTGGGTTCCTTAAGGAAAAAGGTGCGGCTTATAATCGTGAAATTACTGTAGGTTTGTGACACTGATTGTTTTGCCCTTTTTTCTACTCCACAGGGTTATTCTGGAGCAAAATGTGAGTTCAGCAGCCACAGTACCTGTGGACAAGTGAAATGCAAGAAGGGCGAGCAGTGCATCCAAACATCTTCTGGTCCACGGTGCTATTGCCCCAAGCTGTCTGTGGGAGAGGAATGCCAGACAAACCTGGGCTGTGCCAGCGCTCCCTGCCAGAACGGGGGCAGCTGCCACCCTCATCCTCAGCCTCCCTACTATTACTGCCAGTGCCCTGCTCACACCCAGGGCAGCCACTGCGAGCAGCCCGTGACTTTCAGCCCAGAGCCCCGAGGATGTCTGGATTCCCAGTGTGCAGAAAAAGCCAGGGATGGCTATTGTGATGAAGACTGTAACACCCACGCGTGCCAGTGGGATGGAGGCGACTGCTCCCTGAAAATGGAGGATCCTTGGGCCAACTGCTCCTCCTCCCTGCGCTGCTGGATGCTTTTCAATGGACAGTGTGATGAGTTCTGCAACACGCCCGAGTGCCTGTTTGACAACTTTGAGTGTCAGCAGAATAGCAGGACGTGCAAGTAAGGCTCCATGATGAGAACATTTTCTCTGTGTCGCTTACATAATTCCTGCCTGTTGCTCCCTTCTCTCCTATTGTTTCTCTTGCTGCCCTTGGTGAAAACTTGGCATCCAGAAGTTTATGCTGCTTTTTGTACTTCTTGTCTGTTTTTGGGATTTGTGTGCTGTGCACTAAGTCGATAACCTGAGTGATGGTAATGTGTTAACCTGCTTGATGGATGTACCCCACTTTCCCTGGAAATATAAATAGGAGGCATTTCGCCTTGTACTGGATTTTAATAGTACTGCCTGCTATCCTGAATTTTGCTGCATACCACCAATACCTGTATTTTAATCCCAGCTGTGTTTGCTGCCTCTGCATGCTTTTTCTAGCTTGTTTATGGTGGCACTTCTTTCTCTTCATTTAATTGTGGCAAACGCTACAGCTTTGCAGTGATGATGCTCCTTGGTGAGGCAGGAGGTGTTAGACATCTTAGTAAACAGAATAATCACTTATCTTACACTGTTACCAGAATTAAATAATGGGTTCATGGGGGGGTTCTGTACTTCCTATTTTCAGCCTGAGAGGATGAAAGCTTACCCTGGGGTTACAGTTCTTCTCGTGATATCCTGATTGAGTTGTTTTGCCTCAAATGACGCTGGAGAGTGTAAGACCCCAACTGCAGGTGTGCTGTGCAGAGCACACCAGTGCAGTGTGCTCCTCCATAAGCCTCTCCCTGCTGTAGGTATGACAAGTACTGTGCAGACCACTACGCAGACGGGCGCTGCGACCAGGGCTGCAACAGCGAGGAGTGCGGCTGGGACGGGCTGGACTGCGCCGGTGACAAAGCCGAGAAGCTGGCAGAGGGCACCCTGATCATCGTGGTGCTCATGCCCCCCGACGAGCTGCTGGGGGACGTCCGCAGCTTCCTGCGCACCCTGGGCACACTGCTGCACACCAACCTGAGGATCAAGCTGGACTCCCAGGGAAACCCCATGGTGTTCCCCTACTACGGGGAGAAGTCGGCGGCGCGCAGCCGGCGGTCGCTCGTGGTCGTTCGCAAGCACAGAGAGCTGGAGCAGGAGGTCATTGGGTGAGTGGCTCTTGTAATGGGTTAGCTGCACCTCCTAATTGTCTTCATTTTCTTCTGCCTTCACTCAGTCAGGATTAAAAACACAGAGGAAACTAATTTGTCATTTGGACTTGGTTTCTTGTTCGGATTTTATTAAATCTTATTTAAAGTACAGGGAGTCCTGCAACACTTCTAGCTACAGCTAAAAGCAAGCAAAATGGAGGTGAATGTAGTTAGTTACAAAGCTAAACAGTCCAATAAAGAACTAACACCTGTATTATTTATACGTTTGACCCAATAACCAAACACCTGTGGCCCGCAGTGCAGCACTAACTATCCAACCAAAAATTACTACCTGAAACTAAAAAGAAGGAGGAACAGGAAAAGGAAGATGGAGCAATACCCAAGAACCCCCATCTTGTCCCATACCTATTACTATATTCTAAAACCCCAAAATACAAACCCTTCACCATGTGAAATCACACACCTCTAACTACACACCCGTGACTTTAACTCCATCACCCAAATTCGGAAGCCTTCTCCAAGGCCTCAAGTCAAAAGCGGTGTTCCTCTGGGAATTAGTGTCAGAAAGCACAGAAAGTCCAAAACTCCAAGGCTTCTGGGTTCCAGCAGGCTCCTGCTGGCCTTGTTGTGCTGGTAATCTTGCTTGTAGTTGTGTGGGGCATTCTAGACTTTCTAGGGGTGTGGGCTGTTTTGTAAATGGGAAAATGCAATGCTCTTGCAATTGCCCAGCGTTGGGGTAGAAAGATTAGCATAAAAGGCTGCTGCAGTTTCACCCCTGCTTTGGCATAAGTTTCTGTGACTGACTTCTGTGCCCTCTTACTGTGTCTCTGCAGCACCAAGGTGTTCCTGGAGATTGACAACCGCCAGTGTGCAGAGGACTCAGAGCAATGCTTTCACAACACAGAAGCTGCTGCAGCTCTCCTAGCTGCTCAGGCCATCAAGGGCATGCTGCCCTATCCTTTTGTGTCTGTCCAAAGTGAGTAATTGCAGAGGAAAGATTCCTTATTGAAGGAGGCAGTTGGGCTTGCAAAATACTCAGATTATTCATCATTCTCTTCTTGTGTCCAGTATGGTTTCTGGGTGGTAGCTTGTTTGTCCCCAGTTATCAGAGTATGTTTGTGCAAAGTGCACAGAGGGCACATCTGGTCAGTAGGGCAGGACATTTAATTTAGAGCCCAGTCACTTTAATATTTGTAGAATCAGTTATCTCTCATGCTACAGCCCTGCAGTGGTGATCTCTGCACTAAAACCATTCATGTGCTTTAAGCCATGAATTCAATGGAAAAGGTGCCATTTAGAAAGAAAGGCTGGGAGGCATGCCTCAGTCCAGTCTACCAGATGTTTTCTCCTCTGACAATGTATAATCTCTTAGATTTCTGCTCCATCTCCCTCAGTCAGAGGCTCAGCTGCAAACCTGTTCTGATTGGCATTATTGCTTTTCCTAGTTGGGTCGTGCTTGTATCTTCACGTAGGTCAGCTCTCTCTCTATGCTGAGTGAGAGTGGCTGGAGGAATATCTTTGGTTCAGCAGCCAGATACTCCAAAAAATACTTTGGGAAACCAGACCAAGGGAAGAAAAAAGAAGTGATATGTACTTAGAGCAGTTTAAGTGGAGCCTAAACTCTGTGTAGAGACAACATGCTTCCTGTGGTAAGGACTGTGCTGAGACAAGAGAGTCTGGAGGTTGAAGATTGTTGTCTCCACTGTGTTAATCACACTGTGTTTTAACTGGAATTTTCAGGTGAGCCCTTGTTACCACCAAAGACCCAGCTGCTTTACCTGCTGGCTGTGGCAGCTTTGATCATCCTGCTGATCCTTCTCTTGGGTGTGATGATGGCCAAGCGCAAGCGCAAGCACGGCTCCCTGTGGCTGCCAGAGGGATTCATCCTGCGCCGGGATCCCAGCAACCACAAGCGCAGAGAGCCCGTTGGGGAAGATGCTGTTGGACTCAAGTAAGTCTGCATTTAGGCCACTGACATTCTGTTTATTAGTGGCTTGAGGATTTTGAGAATGTGGCTGAAATACGTTTCATCAAAGGCACTTAGAAGAAAGCTTCCTTTTAAGGTGGAACTTCTTAGGCTGTTCCTCTACATTTAAAAACATCTGGTTTGGACAGAAGGATTTTAATTAATTGTAATGTATAAAATGCTAGCAAGGAATCTGGTCTTCTGGTTTAGTTTGGTATTCTGACACTGAGCAGTGTAGATCAGCAGCCAGGCACTGTTTGCCTGATTTTTCCTTGGAATAGGAGAGACATTTTTTTGTTATAGATGACAACAAACTTCTAATATCTCTAGCTCAGTGCATCAAAAATGTCATTCAGAGGTAATAGAGAGTTTCAAAAGTTGTATGCAGTTTTGGATTTCTACTGAATTGAACAACTTTGCAGTTCTAAGTGCATTTAATGCCACTGTTGGCTGCCTGAAATTTGTAGTTTTTTGATTCCTCTGTTTGCAAGCTACCAAACTTACAAGCACCCCTTTGGTAGTCTCTGCAGGATAGTGCAAGTAGCAGCAGTAACACTTGCTCAGGCTGCAGAGTGATATGTTCTCCTTGTTTGTCAGAAATTTGTCAGTGCAGATTCCGGAGGGTAACCTGGCTGACCCTGGGACCACTGAGCACTGGGCAGGTGATGGTGGACCTCAGCCAAAGAGAGCTAAGGTAAGGAGCTCCAAGACTTAAATACCACCTGAAACTGCTGGTAGAACAACCATTTGCATTAACTTCCCTTGCTCAAACCCCCCCTTGGCCTAGGGGTTGGTAATATATTATTAATGGTGTCTGAGGAGCAAATCCTCGGCCTAACACTGCCACTACAGGCTGGTGGAGAAAGTCAGTGCCTTCTGTTGAAGTGTCCCCTCCCTACAGCAGCAAAAGGGACAAGGTTAATGTCATGTCTTGCAGTTCTGTCCTGGTAATGTATGGTGAGGGTGTGAAAGCTGAGAATGCCAAGCAGAAGTAAATGGAGACTACCATTAAATTAAAAGGAAACAACCCCCCCTAAAATACGAGAAGGCAAACAAAACCAAAACTAAGAACACCCCAAGAGCTCTGAGTGTCACTTGCTGAATATTTTGAAACAACTGCTCATTTGCTGTGCTCAGGCTGAGGACCAGGCCTTGCTGCCAGAAGGGGACGAGCAGATTGACCAGCGCCAGTGGACACAGCAGCACCTGGAGGCTGCAGACGTCTGTGGGAGCACCTCACTGGCCCTCACACCCCCTCAGGCAGACCAAGAAGTGGATGTTCTGGATGTCAATGTCAGAGGGCCAGGTCAGTACTCAGTGTCTGTGTGTCCTGCCAGCCAGGGACCAACCTCTCCTGTTTCCAGTGGCTAGGGCTGCTGATGTTACAAATTAAATAGAGTGTGCAGGAACACCAGCAGGAATTTTATGGTGCTCAAGGAAAGCACAGTGTGCACTCCTTGGAAAAAAAGCCAGAAAGGTTAAACTGTGGTCTGTAGCACATGGAATATCATGGAGCCAGGAGGAAGAGAATTCACTTAGCAAGCACCTGTAGCATCTCATTTATAACACTGTGTGCCTAAGTGGTATTGTCAGAAATTTTGAATGCTGGGAATAACCCCCAGTTTCTCCAGTTGGATCACTGCAGAGATCTATGCCAGACTTTTATAAGGACCAGCTTAGCAGATTTTATACCTGAGGCATCTGCAAGGATGGCCTTTTCCTAAATAAGTGACTTTTTGGCAGACAGTCCACCCTCAGTAGCAGTGTGTGAGCTGTCTGTCCTGAGCAGAGTAGCAATGCAGCAAGATTGTTCATGAGGCTTTTTATTCCCTGATTTATATCTTCAGCTTATGACGATCAAGTCATTGAATTGATAACAGAACTGTGGGCTTGGAAGGTTTCTTTAACATGCAGGCAGGTTTGCTCTCTCTCAGTCCCAAGTGACTAGATGCTCTGGGAACTCTCTCCTGCTTTTTATGAAAGCTGCATAAGCTGGTAAGGGACTGGGTGGGTCATCTGGTAATATGTGATCTCTGGGCTCTGAGAGGAGACAGATGACCAAGAACATCATTCTGGTTGGGAGAGCTGCAAATATGCCTCTTGCTCATATGCAGAGAGGTGATGCTGGTGGTATTGCTGCAATTCCTTTTTTTGCTGCTTTTTGTGGGAATATTTCTGTGCAATTGAAGGATGATTGGACCCATTCTCTCACTTCCTTTCCATTGTCTTTTCTGCTCATTGACCCGTTAGCTCTTCTAAATGCAAAGGGAAGGAGGGATTTTTGTGTAATGAGTGTGAGAACATAAAACCATCAGTTTCTGCCAAATTTAAGCTTTTCTTTATTTCCCTATTGAAACTTCTAGTTGTGTGGCAGGCTAAAAGCTTTCCAAGTGCAGGCAGTAATGTTCTTAAGACTCCAGACTGCTTATTTTCATGTTCACCCAAAGCTTCGTCCAACAACAGCAATGAAATAATACTGACCTGCGAGTCGTTTTCCTGCCATCCAGTGAAGCTTGCAGCAAGCTGCTCTAAGTTTTTCTCTCTGTGGCATCAGAAGCAAGCAGCTGTCAGGGGCAGAAATAATTTTAAAAGTCTGACAGGTGTTGGAGTAACAGGTTAGTAAGAAGGGGTAGGGTTCCTCACAGTTATTGTGGCTGTTTCTCTGCCCTGGCCACCCTCACTTTTGCAGGCAGATGGAAAAAATGGGCCCTTCTGAGAGACAGTTCCCCTCTGTCCCAAGGAATCTCAAAGCTGGATGGTTCACACCCCAGTAATGCTTTGCTGCCCCTAATTAATTGCAGAGGGTGTTCAAGCTGACTGACTTGAGTACAGGTGTCTGGGCTGGAGCCACCTGAAGCTGGGTGAGTTAGATCCTGGCTGCAGGTGCAGGTTGAACAGTAGAGATCTATCTCTTGTAGAGAGGGGAGAAGCACCTCAGTGTACCAAGGGCTTGTTCCCTCTCTTAACCCACCACCTTCTGCAATCTCTCAGATTTAGGGGGATCTAAGAGCACCAGTGTCCTCCAGAAGCCTAGAGACTTTTCCTGTGGGTTCCTTATATCACTTATGCCTGAGTCTGGTGAATTCCTGACTTTACTGTCTCACTCTGCATGTACTCAGGGGCTGTCCTACTGAAAGACAGAAAACAGAAGAGTTTTTATAAAATGCTGCCACCACCTTTGTCTCCCTATGCTATTCTTCTGCTGTGTCCCCCAGAGCAGTGAGGACATTCTTTTCACTGGAGTTATTGTGAGTGTGTAACCAGGGTAATGCAATTATAGGCATAACTGGTAACACCACCTATAATTAAAATTGATGGACTGTCCCTATTATATGCCCCTCTTTTTTTCAGTTAGTAAAACTTCAGTGGTTTAGACTGGAATTTTCCATGCTGGGTGTCTGCCTCCAGCTGGATGCTTTTGGGTTCTTTTCCAGCTCTTTGAGAGAACAAGCTGGAAGGAGGAAAAAAGACATTGTGTCCACAGCTTTTTTTTTTTTTCTCTAGTAGTCCATCAAGCACTTAATTGTGACTGTCTAGCTGGATGTGCTTTTGCTAGCCTCATAAAACCAACCGTGTGTGGCCAACTTGCAAGGCTCTGAAAAGAGCTGCATGTACCTGAGAAACTTTGTGGAGGGTGGCAGCTAATTATTCCAGGGATTTAATGCTGTACTGTCCCTGTGGAGAAGTTAGGCTGGGATAACTGCAGTGGTTGAGCAAGCAAGACCTATCCTGAGAGTGGTTTTTCCCAGAGCTGTGGTGCTGGAGGAAAGGAAAGCTCCTTTCTGTGCTCTGTCTCCCTGCTCTTTGTGTCGTGGCAGTAGAGAGGAGACCACAGCCTGACTGGAATACTGAGGAGTGTTCATTTGGGACAAGGGAGCAGAGCCAGCAGTGGGAGGGAGAAGCACAAAAGGAGGTATAGCTTTGGAGAGCAGCAGAGAGGGTCTCTAGACAGGGATGGATCTTGGAACTGAACCCATGCCCATTCTTTGCTGCAGTCTGTCCAGCAAATCCTGGGAAAGGAGCGGGGTGGAAGGAAGGCTGTGTGTCCTGTGGTACAGAGCCACTAGGAGGAGTGTGCAGGCTGCTGGAGCCTGGGCAGAGCCTGTTCCTCCAGTGCCCTGCATTTCTAGAAAGTTTTGCAACTGTCCTAAAGCAGAGAGCAGGAAAGACTTAGTGAAGCTAGAAAATGAGAGCAGGGCATTAGAGCTGTGTGTTACTTCAAGTAGGAAACATCACCTTGTTTATGTGCACAGAATCCAGTGTGGCTTTCTGCAGTGCTCTGTGATTGCAGAGGAGCTGTTGTTTGTCCCCTGCTTGTGACAAAACATTGCTGAAAAAATGTTCTTGTATTTCTGCTGAGGGGTTCCAGTGAAGTGGTTAGCAGAGCGAGGTTCCCTCCTGCTGCCATCTCAGCCCCTCTTGCTTTACTCTGAAGGATGTGCAGGAAAGCAGTAAAATCAGCAAGGAAACATCAGTGTCTAAGCTGCCATCTTGGGGTTTTAGGGAATGTCACATAATGTTCAGAGGTTGCTGGAACTGAAGCACTCAGCATTTTTATGGGTTGCTGAAAATACATGGAGGTGTTTTCAGTCTTAATTATCCTGCATCAAGGAGGTATTAACAAGGATGAAAAATCAGCAGTATGAGGTGGTGTCTTTCTGCACTGTCCTCTCTGATTAGCAGAGAGGGAGATCCATCAGAGGGAGCAAAGTTAAATTACAGGTTTGGAGGAGCCTTTCTCCTTCCACTGACAGTGCAGGGATCCTGGTTGGAAAAGTGTGACTTTAGTGTTTGTGCACATGCCATCACTGGGGACTTGAGCAGAATGAGACCAGTGTCTCCCAGACTGTGTGAGAGTATTCATCCTGAGGCATTTGTCAGCTTTGAGTGCTTGACTGTCACAACTTCAGGATCCTTCTTGTGATAACCTTGCTGTAGATATGAAGGCTTTTGTCTGCGTTTCACTTCAGGTTAATAACTGAAGTGGATGTCACCAATAATCAGTGGCTAGTTGTTCAATAAGTTTTCCTTCAACTGTTTCTTTTCCCCAGGGATGTGATTTGAGTATCTGTATGAACAGTTTCACTTTGTTGTCAGATTTGATTTTGTTTTCTGTAGCCCTTGCTTCTCTAAGCTAGCCTTTAGTTTTTGTGGAAGTGTTAACACTTTAGCAGCAAAGTGGTTTTGTTTTGTGATGATCTCAGTCTTTAGAGGAGCGTCTCAAGTTCTGTTGGGTTTGCAGTACGTACTCATGCTTGGAAGGAAGACAGCTCTCTAACTCTTGGGCTTTTAGAAGAGGTCTGGATTAAAGGAAGTGGAGGGATTGTCTGTAGCTCAGGGGAGAAGGATTATTGGAAGGTTTCTATGCCTTTGCCAGCTTACTGTACCCCCATCTCCCCCTCTGCAGACGGATGCACTCCACTGATGTTGGCGTCTCTGCGCGCGGGCGGCTCTGACATCAGCGAGGACGACGAGGATGGGGAAGACTCCTCAGCAAACATCATCACAGACCTGATCTACCAGGGGGCCAACCTGCAGGCTCAGACAGACCGCACGGGGGAGATGGCTCTGCACCTGGCAGCCCGCTACTCCCGAGCCGACGCTGCCAAGCGGCTCCTGGACGCCGGGGCGGACGCCAACGCTCGGGACAACATGGGACGGACCCCTCTGCACGCAGCCGTGGCTGCTGACGCCCAGGGGGTCTTCCAGGTATGGCCATTGGAGAGCTCTGTGTTTTTATGAGCCTCTGTTTGCTCACAGCTCTGCTCTTCCACAGTGTGGTGGCCAGGCAGAGCTATTTTGCATCCAGTTTGTTTGGATATTTGTAGCTTGAAGAACTCGGTGTGCATAAATCATCTGGCGTGTATTTATTTTGGTCTGTTTGCCCCGTCACCTGTTTTCTGGGTCCTTGCACTTCATTGTCACTGTAAAATTTCTCCTGAGATTCTGCCAAATCCTCAATTTTGGTCTATAGTGGCACTGAAAAAAACCGTCCATCTTCCCCTGTTGTCCAGATCCTGATCCGTAACAGAGTGACAGACTTGGATGCTCGGATGAATGACGGGACAACCCCATTAATCCTGGCTGCACGTCTGGCTGTGGAAGGGATGGTGGCCGAGCTCATTAACTGCCAGGCTGATGTCAACGCTGTGGATGACCACGGTAATGTGAACATGGTGTGCCAGGCTGGGCAAATACTTGCTGTGGTGTGAGCAGGGAGGGGTGGGTTCTGCTCTCCCAGAGTGGGGGCTCTCCATGAATTCTGTGCTAAATCATGCACTGGGCTCTCCAGCAAAGTCCTCCAGTGGTAATGAGCCACAGTGGCTTGGTTCAGCAATCCTGGAGGAGAAGCAAAGTAGCAAAACAGCTCCTTGTTTTTTTACTGACAGTTGTGTTTCCCTGCAGGTAAATCTGCTCTTCACTGGGCTGCTGCTGTCAACAATGTGGAAGCAACACTAGTACTGCTGAAAAATGGAGCCAACAGAGACATGCAGGATAACAAGGTACAGTGAGGCAGTGTCAGCAAGCCTGTGCCTCCTAACTCAAAGCATCTCTTCACTGTTGGTAGTGGGCTAAGTTCAGATTTTAACTTGGTGCTCAGTGCAGGCCTTCCAAACCCAGGCTGTGACTGGAGCTCTCCCCAAGTGCTGGGTGTCTGATATGGGAGTGCAGGTCTTTTCGTTGTTTGGCCAAGTGCTAGGCATCAGTGCTGTCCTGCTTTCCTTGCAGGGGAGGAATGTTAGGAGTGTGAGAGCAGCAGGTGAAGTGCTGCTGGTATCAAACAGCTAGGTTGCAGTTTAGCAGGCAGAAAAATACCTGGTGGCACAGCAGTAATGTCCTGTCACATTTCCAGGCATCTCAGTGCAGAGTGGAGATGGGGGACAAGCCCCTCTGTGTGACAGACTGTCTGCACTGTGCAGATGTTCTGTAGCTTCACTGTTAGTTTTTGCTGTGTCTAAGTCTTTGATTTCTCTCCTCTGCCTAAAGTATCTTTTTAGGATGGATGTGTGTTGCTCAGTGGATTTTAGAGCTGCCAACAAGCTCTAGTAAGCCCTTACTGGGCTGTTTAGCCTTTTGTACCTTTCCCTCATAGGAGGCAATAGGAGAAAGGTGCTTGGAAAGGTGCTTAGAGGTTCCTCCAAGGATCCAGGGCTCAATAAGCGCCCGTCCTGGTGGGAGAGCTGAGCCTGTGCTCTGTTCTTGTATATGAAATCATCTGTAATCTGTCTTTTTCAGTGGGCAGCTCTCTGGGGGGGTGGCTCTTGGGAGCTCTCAGTGTGACACTGCATTATACAGTGCTTGCTGGGCTGCCACACCACGAGGGGCTGGGAGCTGTCAGTCAGTCCCCCCATGCTGAAGCTGCTGAAATAGTTACTGTCTATGTTTCCAGGAGGAGACTCCACTCTTCCTCGCTGCTCGGGAAGGCAGCTTCGAAGCTGCAAAAATCTTGCTGGACCATTTTGCCAACCGAGACATCACGGACCACATGGACCGGCTGCCCCGGGACGTGGCCCAGGACCGCATGCACCACGACATCGTGCAGCTCCTCAACGAGTACAACGTGGCCCACAGCCCTGCCAGCCACCCCGGGGCCATGCTGAACTCTGCCCTGTCCCCAGTCATCTGCGGCCCCAACAGGTCCTTCCTCAACCTGAAACACGCCTCGCTGAGCAAGAAGTCACGAAAACCCAACGCCAAAGGCATGCCCACCAGCCTCACCAAAGATGCCAAGAGGAGAAGGAAGAAGTCCCTCAGCGAGGGCAAAGGGCAGTTTTCAGAGAGCTCAGTGACCTTGTCGCCGGTGGATTCCCTGGAGTCTCCCCACGCTTTTGCATCTGAACCAACCTCTTCTCCCGTGATGCCATCGCCGGGGGTGCTGCACTCGTCGCCCAGCTCGCTGCTGGCCGCTCCATCGGTGCAGGCCGCGCACACCATGTCCTTCTCCAACCTCCACGAGCTGCAGCCCCTGGGACGCGGCTCCAGCACGGTGCTGCCGTCTGTCAGCCAGCTGCTGTCACAGCACAGAACCACCCCTCCCAACAGCGGGCTGGGCAGGCTGCGGCCAGGCAACGTCTCCAGCGAGTGGATGAACCGCATGGAGGTGAACGAGTCGCAGTACAATGAGATGTTCGGCATGGTGCCCCAGGTGATGCATTCCCACCCCAGCGTTTCCCAGCAGGGCGGCTTGGTTCAAGCAGATGCGAAGCACCTGGGGGTGTCCAGGGAGTCTTTGCCCCCCATCATGACTTTCCAGCTGGTTCCCAAGGGCAGCATAAACCAGCAAGCACTGCCGCAGCAGGCCCAGTCAAACTGCGCTCAGAACATGGCCGGGCCACTTAACTCCATGTACCAGATCCCAGACCTAGCGCAGCTGCCCAGCGCCTCGTTCTCCATGGCTGCCATCCCTCAGCAGGACGGGCAGGTGGCTCAGACGGTCCTGCCGGCCTACCACCAGTTCCAGAGCTCGATGGGCAAGTACCCCACGCCTCCCTCCCAGCACAGCTGCTACTCCTCGGCCACAGAACGGACTCCTAGCCACAACCGGCACTTACAAGGGGAGCACCCGTACCTGACTCCGTCGCCCGAATCTCCGGACCAGTGGTCGAGCTCTTCGCCACACTCTGCCTCCGACTGGTCCGATGTGGCCACCAGCCCCAGCAACAACCAGCGCGGGCCGGCGGCCGCCCACATGACGGAGCAGCAGCGCAGCAACATGCAGGTGTACGCCTGAAGGCTGCCCACAGAGCAGCCCCACTAAAACGGACTCCAGAACTCATGAAGGTCTTCCAGGATGGAAATGAAGAACCATTCAGTATCCAAGAGTCTTAATGAGCCCAGGATGTTCTTTCGTTGGAGGGACTGTGGTCGCTGTAGACTTGTATGCTTTTATGCTAAATGGAGAACTGTAGAAGCTGGTGATGGAGAAGACCAGTTCTAACCAACTCCCATGCACCTTGGACGTGACTGCTGTCTGCACTGGATACTCCAGTCTGCTTTTAAACATGTTCCACCGTTGCGTTGGGGAGACAGCTCTTCAGCTTAGTACATCTTGTGGTCATTTCTCCAGAAATTTAGCCAAAACCAGCTTTGTATCCTTATTTTGTTACTCCTCCTGTTACCCACGTAACCTCTCTCTGAAGCACCTTCTACTAGTTCTCCTTGAGTTCAAGTTGCCTTGACACAGCTCAGAGCTGCACCCACATTCCCAGCCCCTCTCCTTCCCCTTGTCCGCTCTTGCTCAGCAAGCGAGCCGGACCTCCCGAAACACCTGCAGGTCAAGTGACACCTCCTGTCACGCAGCTTCACCCTTTCCTCTTCAGGAGTCTTTGTCTTCTAGACGCCCACTAACACCCCTTAGCATCCTCACTGCCTGCTCCCCAGGTATTAGGAGGTTATATATGCATATAGTCTTTTTAGGTTGGTTGTTTTGTTATTTTTCCCTCCCGAAAACGCTGGTCTGACCTGGTCTTCCTGCCACGGTGTGGCCCCATCTGTTCCCCGAGACACCCCTGAGCATTTTGACACACTACCCTCCCCGTGCCCCCCATCCTGCCAGGAGTGTCCGTGACTGCCTTCGTGGGCTCCCGTGCCAGAAGAGATGCACTGCAATTGATACAGGCCTTTTTGGGATGAGCACACGAGTGTTTCAAAGACTGCTAACACGAGCTCCCAGCGTTCTTGCACAGTAGTCCCCACCCCTCCATCCAAGGGTGCCTGTGTGTCCTGTCCTCCAGATACCATATGCTGCCTCTTTATGGTATTATCAAGTGTCAAACATGTGGTTACATGTTTGCGGTGTGTGTCCTTCTGCGTCAGGAATGACATCCAGCCCTTTGGAAAGTCCCTTTTGCTGCAGCCCTGGGTGAGAGCTGCCTTGTGTTCCCCTGGCAGGGTGCAGAAGCTGCAGAGCTGAGTGCCGGGCCGGGAGCTGGGCTGTGGCAGCAGAACAAATCTCTCAGAAACATCGCCTCCTGCAGCTTGGCACCCAGGCTTGGGGCTGTGCTCTCCTCTCAGCTTCAGCCTGAGTGCAGATTTCCCAGCCAGGGTGGCCCACGTGCTCTGTCACAGCACGGCTCCCCCGATGGTTTTGGGGCTGTGGAAGCCAGCTGTCGCTGACCTAAGTAAGCCACTCTTCCTGCTCTGTCCACAAAAGCAGCGCTTCTCTGAAGGGCTTCAGACCAGCCTGCAGCCCCAGTGAACATTTGTGGGGATGGTTTGCTCCTGCCTCTTCAGTGGAATGCTGCAGACACGTCTTCCAAAGAGCTGGGGGCTGCCGGCTGCTGCCAAAGGACTGAAGTTGGGCCATCCAACACCCTACCGTGTACAGTATTGTCTCTGGTGTTTGTTTCCATTCTAATCAACAGTCTAAGTGCTTTTCTTTCCTTTTTTTTTTTCTCCAATTCCACTCAATGGTACATGAAGGCAGGGCCTCAGGAGGAGCTGGTTCCCGGGGCCATCACTTCGGGCTGAAGTTTTTAATTCTGTGTGAAGTTCCCACTGCAGCATGGCCTGCAGAGCTCAGCTGCAGCTGACTCAGACCTCCAGGGGGGTCTGTCCAGGTACACCTTTCACTGCAAATAATGAAGTGTTGCTGCATCCATGCTAAAGAAACAAAGGGCTTTGGCTCCTTAGCTCCAAATAACCAAGTGCCTTTTTTATATATGTGGCTGCCTTTTACAAGATGAGTGCTTTCTGTGGAATGAAGCTGGTTCCGTGCCTAGCCTGTTAATATGATGGCCTCTGCCTTTCTTCTGTCTCTTTATTTTATTTTTTTTAACTACTTGTAAAGATAATATCTCCTTAAGGTGGTATTTTATCTCTTAAGTTGTAGAGTAACCATTCACACAGCAGCATTTTCCTATATTAATAATGGAAAATATTTGCTTATTTTTACATTTTTTATAAAAGTCTTTTATGAAAATAGTTGCTGCCAAATGTATAAGCAATTTTTATCCCCAGAATAAAAAGTATGTGCCCAGTGTTCGTGTGCTGCTGTTTTCATTTTGTTTCCCTGGCTACTGTGGCACTGGGTTATAAATCAATCAGGGGTGCTCTATCTCAGCACCACACGACTTGGCTCCACCCAAGGGAGCTGGAAGCAGCCTGGTGTGGGTGTAGCAGGTGGATTTTGGCTCTCTTGGTTAGCTGAGAAGGGGGCAGTAACCAGCAGCCAGGCATCTGGGCATACTGGGAAGGATGGGGGAGGGACTGGGAAGGATGGGGGAGGGACTGGGATGGGTCCTTTCCTAGGATTTTGGGTAAGAGCTCTTGCTTGCCTGTGGGAGCCAGGGAAGGGCTGGGGTGTTTGTGTGGCTCTTAGAAAGGTGGTGAGCCTTTTTTCCTGTCCTTCCAGCAGGGAAGGGGACCCTCATCCCTGGGGCTTTGTCTCAGCAGTTGATGCATGGAATCCTTAAGGTTGGAACAGCCCCCTGAGATCCTCGAGCCCAACCTTTAACCTGGCACTGCTGTGTTCACCCCTTCGCCAGGTCCCCAAATGCCACATACAGATGTTTCTGGAACATTCCAGGGGTGGTGATTCCACCACTTTCTGGGCAGCCTGATGCAATGCCTGACTGCCCTTTCATTGATAAATTTTTCCCTCCTATCTAAGCCTCTCTTGGTGCAACTTGAAGCCACTTCCTCTCATCCTGTTGCTTCTTAGCTGGGAGAAGAAACCAACCCTCACCTGTCTACAGCCTCCTTTCAGGTTCTTGTAAAGAACGAAAAGATCTCCCCTGAGCCAAGATGTGTGATTCTCTGGCCTCTGAAGCAGGGAATCACCACTCCTGTGTGCTGGTCTCAGGCTTGAAGAGTTTGACTGGAGCAATGAGAAATCAAGCTTGTCAGTAGCTGCCGTGCTGTGTTTGGGGCTCGGAGGTGCCACTGGAGCCTTGGGCTCACCTGGCTGTTCTCCAGCTCTTGCTCTGGACTCGGATGAGCTGGGGTAAAGCTGCTGAGGGCATTTGAAGGGTTTAATATTCAAACAGTGCAGCTCCTTTATCTCCTGGTAGAGCTAGCTGGGCGAGTCCAAACCTCCGGGAGGCATTCATCCATGTTCTCCCACAGCTTGCACATCTGTGCCAAAGTTTAGCGAGCTCTGCCGAGCCCCTGGCACAGCTGCATTGAGCACGCTGGTGCTCAGGCTGAGGCTTGAAGCTCTGTCTCCTCAGGATTGCTTCTGCCTCTCCCCCAGCCCGGGATGGCCAGGGGCTTGTGGAAACTTGCTGTGTTTGCATCCCAGCTGAGCCACCCAGGCAGGGAGCTGCCACATCCCTTTTATCTCACTGAGGAGCAGTGGAGGAGCCTCAGGCTCCTTGGGGGAGCTTTTTCACAGTTTTTCCATTAATCAAGGGTGGAGTCCTGTTTTGTGGGGAGTTGCTGTGTTTGCAGGGTTTCACCATTGATTGGGGCAGCTGATGTGTGGCAGGTTGTTTCTTTCAGAGCTGATAGCAGGCAGCAGCTGTGTTTGGACACGAGGTTTCACCCCTTGGATCCCGCAGGATGCCTAGCAAGCAGCAGCAGCAGCTCTACCCCAGTGTGTGAGTGAAGGAGAGGGGTCTGATCCTCCTCCCTCCCCGGGGCAGAAGCCAGACCTGCCTCTGCACGCCGGCAGGGAGCTGCTCCCTGTTCTGCAGCTGCATGTTTCAGCACATGCTGCTGCAGAGATCCCGTGGCAGATCCCTGAGCTGTACACGGCTGCTGCCCGACATTGAGCTCTCCGTGTGGGGGGAAGCAGGGCTTTGCCCTCTCCTCTGCAGGTCGCAGCCTCCTGGCTCACACTGATGCTGGAGAGCACCAGGCCCTCTAGGGCAGCTCCTCTCCTCCCTGCTGGCCTCCACCAGGGGTTTTGGGGAAAGGAGAGGCAGATACCAGGGGTTTTGAGGAGGGAGAGCCAGGAGGGAGCTGGCAGCAGCAGGAGCCACGGGGCAGGCAGCAGGATGGCTCTTTTGGTCCATCAGGAGCCAGCAAAGTGACATTGCAGAGCAGCGCGGTGGCAGCAGGAGCGTGCAGAACTCCAGGAGCCTCCGCAGGTGCAGGGGGGCAAGGACCGTGGCAGAGAGGGCTGTGCCGGACCTTGCCGGAGGGCTCCAGCTGCTGGGGCCGGGAGCTCATCCCTGTGGCTCCATGCCACTCCGGGGGTGCAGGGAGCTGTCCCTTCATCCCGGAGGGACACAGTGACGAGGGCTTGCGTCACGGCCAGCCCCGAGGGCTGGGCACTCTCCCCGCTATCTGATGGCATCTCCAGCCCCCGGCTGCAGGCTGTTCCCACATCCCGGCCTCCCGCATCCTGCTCGCAAACATCTCCCGGCAGTTCAAACAAGGGCGGTGTGTGGGTGACGCATGGCAGAGCAGGGCAGGGCGCGGTGCCAGCCCTTGGTTGGGGACAGGGACAGTGCTGGGGGCTTGGACCCATCGCAGGGATGCTCCGGCCGGCATCGGGGGATCACCCCCGGGGTTCATCCTTGACAGCCCCGGGGCAATCCAGGGCTGGCCCAGCGAGCATCCCTGACAAGTGCCAGGCTGCTCTGGGCTGAAAGATTGTATCTTTATGGTGGGAGCAATTAATGATAATTGCCGAGGGTTTGTTGACCAACTAGGACAGGTTCTTCCTGTCTGCTTCTGAAGATACGTTAAATGCAAACAGAGTGGAGATCTGGGCAATTTTCCAGCAAAGTGAGGGTGACGGAGGGGGGTCAGCAGTAAGATTTTTATGGTGAGAATCACATGAGTTGGGCAAACACAGGTGCTGATGAGCATCATGCTATAAAGGGCAGCTCCTCTCCTCTCTTGTCCCGGTGAACCGCGACGAGCCGCTATTCCTCACCATCTCCAGGACATCAGGTGAGGAGCAGGACCCTCACAAGGCACTGGGGCTCGGGATGCTCAGAGCTGGCTCACGGGCGAGCAGGAGCCGGTTCCTCTCCTCTCCCCTCCCTGGCAGCCCCCGCGGGAGCTGAGCTCTGCCCTCGCTGGATGGGGCAGGCTGTGATGCTGCATTTTCCAGCCCTGCGCTGACTTTTGTCGCTGCTTCTTTGAGGGGAAGACGAGCTGAATCTGCAAATCGGCCGCGATGCCCGGGGATTAGCCCAGATAAAGGGGAGCTGCGCTGATGCGGCCGATTTGCCTGCCCAGCCTGGGCAGAGCCCAGGGCGTGAAAGCGCGGCTGTGCACGCAGTCCCTGCAGCCCCACCTGTGCCACTGCCCGGACGGGGTCCCCCGACCCGTGTCGGTGACAGCAACCCCCCATTTGTCGCCACAGAGCAGCTTGGCTCTCCCAGATGCGGAGTGTGGGACTGCTGGGGCCAGGACAACCTGCTGCCAGCGTGGGCTGGCGACTGCAAGCCATGCCTGGGACACGGGGTGCAGGTGTGGGGCGGACAGGGAGGCACAGCCTGTCAGCTCCTCCAGGAGGCTCAGAGGGACCAGGTTGGCACTCTCTGGGGGCAGGTAGCATCCTCTGTCCCCAAGGGACCTTGTGTGACCCTCCCGAGTTTTTTAGGGAGCCAGGAGGATGGCGGCCGCGGCCAGACTCTCCCTGCTGCTGCTGCTGGGCTGCGTGGGGCTCCTGAGGCCGGTCGGTGAGTGCCAGGCTCGGGGGGCAGCTGCTCTTGTGGCTGGGCCAGGAGGGAGCCACGCTCTTCTCCAGGCGGCGATGCTGGCTGTCGCTCATCCCTGCCCGCGGCTCTCCCCGAACAGATGGCAGGTACATTGGCTACTGCCCCACCGGCTGGTCCTACTTCCATCTCAGCTGCTTCAAGTACTTTTCCGAGTCCCTGAGCTGGGAAGAGGCTGAGGTAAGCCCACCTCAGTGGTACACAGGGGAATGGGGATCCTCTCATCTCCCTGAGGAGCCCTGGCACTGACAGCTGTCCCTGCAGAGTCGGTGCGAGAGTGTCCAAGAAGGAGCTCACCTGGCCTGGGTGGAGAACAAACACGAGGCAGACACCCTGCGGAAAGTCATCTCTTACTACCAGCGTGTGCAGCCCGTCTGGATCGGGCTCCAGAAGAACAAAGAGGTGAGGTGTGGGCGGCAGGGGTGATGGGGGACAGCAGGGCCGTGCCCTGAACCCCCCTCTCCCTGCACAGAGCCAGACCTGGCAGTGGACGAGCGGGAAGGAGTACAGCGTGGACGATGAGATACCAGGGAACGGTGCCCGAGGGGGGAGTTGCGCCGTGCTGACCCACAACAGTGGTGAGTGCCCGCTCCCTGTGCCCAGCTCCAGCGCCTGGGCTCGGCCGACATTCCCTCCCCAGGCCCCATCCCCTTCGATGGAGACAGCTGGTGCCCGTCCTCGCCAGCCCCCTGCCTGTCTCTCCCGCAGGCTTCTCAGTGTGGTCCAGTGCCGAGTGCTCCGGAAAGCATCCCTACATCTGCAAGTTCTACCCCTTGCACTGAGCACAGCCCCGGCCCGAGCAGGACCCCGCGTCCCTCCCGTGCCACCTCCGCCTCCTTTCCCTCAATTCCTATAAATACATATTATAAAAAAAAGTGAAGCATGAGAGTGCTGTGTGAGCTTGGTGCTGGTGCTGGTCCGTGAGAGAGAGACGGGCTCTGCCACGGCTTCCCTGCGTCCAGAGGCTTCTGCGCTGCTGGTGCGGGCAGAGCTGTTTAGGGACAGTGGCTCTCCTGGCTGAGCATTCATGTTTGCTCATACCGGCCCTCGGGTGTCCAATACAACAGGGGAGCAGGTGGGGGGACAGGAGTGTTCCCGGAATGCAGACACGGAGACCTGGGGCACAGATGTGGCTGGGGTCAGGAGCTGTCGTGGTCGTGCAGGCATGGGGACAGGCGCTCCCCCCAGGTGCAGAGAGGGATTTTGGAGCTGCAACACTGCCCCAGGGCCATGTTGACAGCAGCACAGGGACCAAAGGTCCCTTTCGTGTCACTGCTATGTTGCCACAGGCATCACGTGGCTGTTTGCCCTGCTGCTTTGAAGATGGCTTTGCCCCCACCCAGCTCATGGGGTTTTTACCCCCCCAGAGCTGCTGCACGTGTCAGACGTGGACTGCGTCCCGGGCAGCACGGATGCTGCGGGCACCAAAGCCGGGCCGCCCTCTGCTCCCTGCCGGGACAGCAGAGTGACCCCAGCCTGGCACCGGAGCTGCCACTGCCCCGGGACAGCCCGTCCGGCTGCTGAGCCCCGGCTCCGTGTCCCCAGGCTTTGGGGTACAAGACGAAGACACCTCGCACGCTCCCCCCTCCGAAGCTCCGCCGCCCCTCTCATGTTGGCCGGCGCTCGGTGACCTTTGAGCGCCAGGGTCCGGCAGGCTGATAAAGGCCGGGAGGGCTGTGCCGAGCTGCCCACGCAGTTTATAAAAGCACTACGCCATCCCGCTGTCCGTCTGTCTGGCCGGCCGTCCCTCCGAGCAGCGAAGATGTTGCGCTTGTTCGGGCGCGCTGCGCGGTGCTGGGGGGCAAGGTGGGCACGGCCAGGGCCGGAGCGGGCACCCCGGGGCAACCAGCACCCCCCAGCTTGGCACAGGGCATGGTGAGCATCCACAGGGAGCCGGGGGGCTGCAGACATACCCAGGGTAGGGGTGGGGAGCTGGCTGAGCTCTTAAAGTGGGGAAAGGGAGCCTCTCCCTCCTCCCTGCAGCACTGCCGGGAGCTGGCAGGAATTTGGAGCACTCCCAGCCTGGGCTACTCGCTGTGGCATCTCCCCAGGGCCACGCTCTGTCCCCAAAGATGCCATGGGATTGTCGCCACTCCCTCTGCCCCACAGCCTCTCCAGTGCTGCCAGGACAGGAGCCTGGCCCAAGGACGTGGGCATCCTGGCCCTGGAGGTGTACTTCCCTGCCCAGTACGTGGATCAGGAGGAGCTGGAGCGGTTTGACGGCGTGGAGGCCGGCAAGTACACGCGGGGCCTGGGCCAGAAGCAGATGGGTTTCTGTGCCGCCCATGAGGACATCAACTCGCTGTGCCTGACCGTGGTGCAGCGGCTGGTGGAGCGCGGCCGCCTCTCCTGGGATGCCATCGGCCGCCTGGAGGTGGGCACCGAAACTGTCATCGACAAATCCAAGGCCGTCAAGACCGTCCTCATGCAGCTTTTCCACGACTCTGGCAACACGGACGTGGAGGGCATCGACACCACCAACGCCTGCTATGGGGGCACGGCCTCGCTCTTCAACGCGGCTGCCTGGGTGGAGTCCAGCGCCTGGGATGGTGAGTGCAGGCAGGGGCCGTGCTGTGGGGCTGGCTGGGTGCTGTGGGATAGGGGAAGGAGGCAGGAGGTGTCCTAAAACCCAAAGATGCTCCAGCTGCACCTCCATCACCCCTGTTTCTTGCCCATCTTGGTGTGACACCTGGCAGTAAGGAGGTGGGAACACAGCAGGGCCACGGGATGGAGAGTTCCACCTGCTGGTGGCCCTGCCAGTCCCTCTGTCCTCCCCCAGGTCGCTACGCCGTGGTGGTGTGCGGGGACATCGCTGTCTACGCCACGGGGAGCGCGCGGCCCACGGGTGGCGCCGGGGCCATCGCCATGCTGGTGGGACCCAACGCCCCCCTGGTGCTGGAGAGAGGTGAGTGCCACGAGACCCTGGGTGCTGAGCTGATGGGTGCTGTCCCTGGGGGCTGTGCATCCATGTCCCAGAGCTGTCTGCTGGGTACTCCGGGATGCTGGCTGGCCACATCCCCCTGGGCACCATGGAGGGTTCCAGGGGTGGCATGGCAGGTCCCACTGGGCTGGAACCTCCCGATGCTGTCTCACAGCTGGCTCTCCTCGTGCCCCCAGGCCTGCGTGGAACCCACATGGAGCACGCCTACGACTTCTACAAGCCCAATCTGTCCTCTGAGTACCCGGTGGTGGACGGGCAGCTCTCCATCCAGTGCTACCTGCGGGCGCTGGACCGCTGCTATGCCGTGTACCGGCGCAAGGCAGAGACCCAGTGGCAGCAGGGTGAGTGGCAGCACCCTCGAGGGACCCAGCGCAGCCCCCTGGGTGCTGATGGCTCCATGTTGCCCCCCCAGCTGGCATCCAGAAGCCCTTCACCCTCGATGAATTCAAGTACATCATCTTCCACTCGCCCTTCTGCAAGCTGGTGCAGAAGTCGGTGGGGCGGCTGCTGCTGAATGATTTCTTGGCCTCCCCCAACCCCGACACAGCCTCTGGCCTCTACAAGGGGCTGCAGTCCTTCCGGTGGGTCCCCGTGCCGTGTCCCCACCCCTCAGCCCAGCCAGGGATGTGCTGCCCTGGGGCTCCAGCTGCTTTCTCTCTGGGCAGCGGTGTGAAGCTGGAGGACACCTACACCAGCAAGGAGGTGGAGAAGGCATTCCAGGCAGCCAGCCAGGACATCTTCAACCAGAAGACCAAGCCCTCCCTGCTCCTCTCTTCCCGCAACGGCAACATGTACACCCCATCCATGTATGGCTGCCTGGCCTCCCTCCTGTCCCAGTGAGTCCCCCAAAACACTGGCTTGGGGAGAGGGGGGAGGTCGTTTTGGGGAGAGCACTGCCTGGCTGGATAGAGGTGCAGAACTCATCTCCCAGCCCTTATCTCCCCGTGCCTCAACAGGGATCTGATCCTTTTATTGCACACAGCCCCCAGTGTGGATGCATCTCCCTTCCAGACTTTTCATCCTGGCTCGTTGGAGCTGGGCCAGTGCATAAAGCCCTTCTGTCATCACCAGCAGGATGAAAACCCCTGTTGTCATGCCCAGTGGAATGAGTGACCCCATGGGACAGGAGTCATGGGAACAGACAGGCTCTGAGGGGAACAAAAGCCTTGTCCTGGGGCTCCCGGTGCCACCACCGCGCTCCAGGGCTCCGCTCCCTCAGAAATGCAGTCCCCGAGGATCTTCCTGCCCACAAAGGAGGCAGCCCCCTCCATTGTCCCCACAGCCTTGCATATCCCCATCTCCCCCTGAGCCCAAATGTCCTGTGACCCCCTCACCTCTCCCTCCAGGTGCTCAGCACGGGACCTGGCCGGCTCCCGGATCGGTGCCTTCTCCTACGGCTCGGGCCTGGCCGCCAGCATGTTCTCCTTCCGCGTCTCGCAGGATGCAGCCCCCGGTGAGCCTGGGGCAGAGAGGGAATGGAGGGCAGCATGGGGCTGTCCATGGTGGCCTCTCACACGTGGGGTTCCCCTTTGCCAGGCTCACCCCTGGACAAGCTGGTGTCCAGCCTGGCTGACCTGCCCGCTCGCCTGGATTCCCGCAAGCGAGTGGCCCCGCAGGATTTCGCCGAGATCATGAAGCAACGGGAGGAAACGCATCACTTGGGTGAGTGGGGTTTGGGGGGAGGTCACCCTGCCCTGCCGGGACCCCACAACAGCCCTGAGCATCACTGCCCTCTCCCTGCAGCTGACCACGCTCCCCACGGCTCCCAGGCGGATCTGTTCCCCGGAACGTGGTACCTGACACGGGTGGATTCCAAGTACCGCCGGGAATACGCCAGGAAGCCCGTCTAGAGTGGGATCACCAGCGCGGTGAGCCCTGGGGAGGGCGATGCTCTCTTTCCCGCTGTCATCCCTGTTCACTCCCCCAATCCGGGGCTGGCCTGAGTGGGAAAGTTCCCTTTGTATGGGCGGGCAGTGGCCAGCAGTGGCTTGGAGGTGCAAACACCTGGGCAGTGCAGGGCAATAAAGGTGCGATGGGAGGGGGCAGCAGCCCGGCTCTGGCTCCTGGTCTTGAATGGTCTCCTCCCACCCCAGGTCCCTCCCAACTAACAACCACCAGTCTGGATCACAGCTGCTTTTGGGATTTTTTCCATGGCCACTTGTCCCATTAGACATGGGAGCATGCCCTGACATTTTGGGGGAGTCAAGCAAGCCCCAGCCTCCCGGTCGCCAGTTTAGGGTGGAGGATGGCATTTTCCCCAGGATGTCATTCAATAGAAACATCCTCATGGCAAAACCCGTGGGCAGGAGGGCACAGGTGACACGGTGGCTCACGGGGGGGCTCCTGGCCCTTGCAGTGCTGCTCTCTGGGCCGTGTCTGCGGGACTGTGGCCAGGACCGCGGCAGCCACAGAAACCTTTGCACCCTTCAGCAAACAGCAGCAGCGCCGAGGAGCAGCAGGGGCAGGAGGGAGGGGGTTTGCGGTTGAGGACAAAGGACTGCACAGACCAGGCACCACACGCTGTCTCCTTCTAGACCCTTTATTGAACATGGGGCCACCCCAAACCCCGTGTGGGGGTCAGGGACAGCCATGTGCAATGCTGCCCCAGCTGGGGGAGGGTCCAGATGCTGCAGCTGTGGGAGAGTCCTTGTGGGCAGTCAGGGCGTGGGGTCTAGGGCAGGTGGAGCTGGAAGACTTCCGTGACACGTGGCTTTAAGTCGCCCAGGTTGGGCAGGGGGGCTGAGAGCCCCACGATGCTCCACTGCTCCCCTGCCACCGTGCTGGAGCTGTGGTAGGACAGGAGCTGCACCCCTGCCTTGCTCAGCAGCCCTGCAGAGGAGGACAGGAATTAGGGACCACAGGCTGCCTCTGCTCATCCCAACACCCTGCTCAGAGGTGCAGGGTGCCATTTCTTCCTCCACCCCAAATCCTGTGCTCAACATCACACAACCCCCTGTCCAAACCCTCCATCCATCCATCCGTCCATCCAGGCAACATCTGCTGCAGCAGGGGCTCAGCTCTAGCTTGGTTGTGGGTGTTCCCTGGCTGTCCCTGCTGCTCAGAGCTGGCACAGGGACTCACCAGTCAGCGTGGCCAGAGCACTGGTGTCTGAGGCTTTGGCTCTGTAGATGAGGAGAGGGCCAGACAGCGGGGCTGGCTGCTTGAAGGTGGCCCCGTTGATCTGCCGCAGGGCGGGGCTGCTGCCCTGCACCGTCCCTGTCACCTGGTGTGGGGTGCCCTGCAGGGACACCTGCACCAGCCCAGTGCTGCTGTCAGGCTCGGGGGCCACATCACTGTGGGAGCTTGTGACCTGCCAGAGAGACACAGCCACTCAGCACCCAGGTCCTGCGTGTGGCTGGGGCAGGGAGAGGATGTCCTGTGTCCTTGGAAGAACTCCAGGGAACACCCAGCCTCAGTGCTGCAGCCCGGCAGGGTGTCCCCAGGCTCGTGCTGCTTGGTGGGGAAGGTGCACCAGGCTGGGGTGCAGAGCCTGGGTGCCCACACACCTTGAGCCCAGCCTCCTGGGCCAGCAGTGTGGCGTTCACCAGGGTCACCTCCTTCTGTGTCCCTCCAGCCAGCATGCCCGCGGCCACAGCAGGTGTCAGGTAGCTGCCAGCCTCCTTCAGGGCTGTCCCTGGGGTGCAGGGTACAGGTGTGCATGAGCCAGCAGCAGAGAGGTCAGGTCTGCAGTGTGGAAGGGCCAGCCTGGGGCTGGTCCTTCCACCCACCCAATCCATCCACCCATCCATCCCTGCCCACTCCAGGGCTCCAATCCCACTCTTCTCCACCTTCCTGTCTATCTGCTCTCCTGCCCGCCCCTTGGGGTCCCCACACCAGGCTCACCTAGGGTGCAGACCTGCAGGCTGCCCTGTACCTGCTTGCCCACCGTGCACAGCACAGTGCCCAGGGCCCTGGCCAGGGTGATCCAGGGCTTGGTCTGGGGTGAAAAAGCCTTGCTGAGAGCCTGCCCATTAACCTGTGGGAGAGAGTGAGCAGTGAGAGCCTGCCAGGATCCCACATGGAGCATTGCTGCCAATGCACCCGTGGGTTACAGCTGGGGTGACAGAGCTCAGGTGCTGCAGGGGCACTCACTACTCCTGTCAGCCCCTTCCCCGTGGCCATGTCCACGATCTGCATGGCGATTTCCTTGCCGCAGCGGCTCTGTGCCTCCCGAGTGCTGGCGCCCAGGTGAGGGCAGGAGATGACGTTGGGGTGGTTCACCAGGTCACGGTCCTTTGGGGGCTCCTGCAGGCACAGTTCCATCCTGCCATCAGCTCCCAGCACCAACCTGGCAGCTCACAGCAGGGAGCATTTACCCTCCTTTGCAAGGAGGGAAGCTGAGCAGGGCTGTTCCTGGTCCCAGCCCCGCAGGGTTTACGGTGAGGTACCCTGGTTTGGGCAAAATTAAGGCAGTGCTGAGACAAAGCCAAGCTCGGGGGGTCCCCACAGCCCCACTCACCTGTGTGAAGACATCGAGGGCGGCCCCCCCACACTGGCCCGACTGCAGCGCCCGCAGCAGCGCGCCCTCGTCCACGATGCCACCGCGGGCACAGTTCACCACCTGCACGCCGCGGCGGCACTTGGCAAAGGTGCTGTCGTTCAGGAGCCCTGCGGGAGGAGGGCTGTGAGCAGAAGGGGGCTGCCCCAGCTCTCCCCAGAGCTCCCCGAGGTCCTGCTCTCTCCGTACCTGTGGTGGAGGGCAGCAGTGGTGTGTGCACTGTGATGAAGTCGCAGCGGGGCCAGATCTGCTCCAGCGGCAGCTGCTCCACGCCGAAGGTGGCTGAGACATCGGGGGTGATGATGGGATCGTAGCCGATGGTCTGAGGCACAGAGAGCACTCACTCTCACAGCCTGGCACGGTGGCACTGGCCACGTCAGGCAGGTCGATGCTCCCCATCATTCCTCCCTGCCCTGTCTCCTCACCTTCATGCCAAAGGCCTGCATGCGAGTGGCCACCTCCCTGCCGATGCGTCCCAGCCCCAGCACGGCCAGCGTCTTCCCGTTCAGCTCCATGCCCATGTACTGGGGAGCACAGGGAGAGTGAGGGAGCACACCCCACAAGGACACCCCCCACCCAGAGGTGCTTCACCTGCCTCCTACCTTCTTACGGTCCCACTTGCCCTCCTTCATGGAGGCAGCTGCCTGTGGGATCTGCCTAAAAAGGAGGCTGTGGTCAGTGTGGGGCAGGGGGCTGTAGGGCACACCTCTGTCCCCATCTTGTGCTCACCTGGCCAGGCACAGGATCATCCCGCAGGTGAGCTCGGCAGCGCTGAGGCTGTTGCCAGTGGGTGTGCTGGGGATGGAGAGCAGTGTCACTGCTGTGTCCCCCGGGCTGACAGGGGTCTGTGCCCCGTGAGGATGGACACATACAGGGTGGTGCCAAGGGTGGGGAGGGCACCCTGTTGAAGTCTCCCCAGCCTCCCCAGGATCACGGGCACAGATGTCCCCACGCTCCTGCTCTTACTTCATGACCAGGACGCCCTTCCTGGTGGCTGCCTCCACGTCCACATTGTCCACGCCGGTGCCAGCTCTGCCCACCACCTGCAACCTCTCTGCCGCCTCCAGCACCTCCGCCGTGACTTTGGTGGCCGAGCGGACGATGAGCCCATCGCAGTCCTGAGAGTGACAGACACGGCGAATGGGACCAGGGCAGGGTCCGGTGGCCCCGGGTGGGTCACGGGACGGGGACAGCCCTTCCAGGGTCCGGGATCTGCCGTGCGAAACCGGCCGGGCTCTTGCATCAGACGGGAGGCGGGGACCGGTCGAGAGGGTCCCGCTGCCACCCGAGACCGCCAGCCCGCAGCTGTGCCCACCCACCCATGCACTCACGCACCCACCCACGCGTGGGTGCAGCCCTGCCTCACCCGGATCTCCCGCAGCAGCTCCTCCTTGCTCAGCCCGGGCTTCTCCTGCACCCGGAGCCCGGCGGCCTGCAGGATCTCCCGGCAGCAGGGGTCCAGGCTTTCGCTGATCAGCACTTTCTGCAGCTTGCCCAGTGCCATGGCGGGACGGGGCTGGACGGGACGGGACGGGGGTGCCGGCTCTCTCCGCACGCCGCCGAGAGGCTGCTGCTGCCCCTCCGCCGCGCTAAAAGAGCTGCGAGCCGCGCACGTTTTTCGGGCTCATTGGGTCCCGTCTCCATAATCCCACCTCCTTCCCTTCCCCTCCCCGCCCCAGCCCGCCCGGTCCCCTCCTCATCCCCCCCGCCCCCGGGGGGAGGAGGCGGGGGTGCGGGGCCAGGGCTGGGCCGGGCCCCCCAGCAGCCCCAGAGAAAAGGAAAGGGGTGCCCTGCCAGGATCTTGTGGGTCAGGGAGCCATGAAAACCGGGGGCAGCGTGTCTTGACCCTATGCACCTCTGTCCCGCGTATCACGGCTCAGTAAGGCAGGACGGGGACGGCAGTGGCATCCACGATGGCGTGGGTGGCTCCTCACAAAGCTGGGGGTGCCGGTGGCAAGGAGCGGCCCGGCCCATGGCGAACCCAGACATGCCCAGGAATGGGGGTTCCCCAGACGCCACAGCTCAGAAGCGAGGCAGTGCCGTGGCCCCTGCCCACCCCCGACTTCGTGCCTGCTGTTGAGCAATGCCCCTGATAAGGGGCCGGGGACACAGGGCCAGCCCTGGCCACTGGCTCCCAATGACGTGGGGTGCGTGGGAGCCACCCAGCAAACGCCCTCCATGAGGCAAGAGCCAGGTGGCTGCGTCCAGTGACCCCGCTGGGAAGTGCTGGCCCTGAGACAGGGTGCGGAGGGTCCGTGAGACCGCGCCTGTGGATGGCAAGGGATGCGGCCAGACCAGCAGCGGGCACCTGGACCAGGGGGAGCAGGGTCTGGCCCTTCCTTCCATCACTTTCCACCCGTAGCCAGGTGGGCAGAACCTACTCAGTGCTGCCAGGCCAGGTCCCAATGGGACTGGGCCGTCCCCAGGCAGCAGGTCTGGGCTGAACTGCCCTGTGAGAGAGCTGGGAGGTCCTGGAGGCCGTAAAATCAAGCAGAGCCCAAGGCACGGACCTGTCCTAGCGGACAGGAGGTGGCCAGAATGGGATGACTGTCCTGGCCACAGGCAGCGCCGCCGAGGTGGGAGAGCCCAGCGCATGGACAGGCTGGAGCTATGGCCAGGTTGGAGCTATGGACAGCCTGGCACCACCCACAGCCGGTGCCACCCTGCAGCCACAGCCAGGGAACAACCGTGACGCCAGAGCGGGGAAAGTCCAGGGCGGCCGGCACGGGGTGACAGATGCGGTCAAGGGCAGCGGCTGGTGAAATCTGCAGAGGTCCCCTCGGCAGGGAACTGTGACTCGGGCACCGCCACGGGCTGGGGCCACCCGCACTGCGGGACGCGGTCCCGCAGCCCTCGGCACAGCCGGGCACCGGCCCCGGCCTCTGTTCCAGCCATCAGGACCTTGCTCCAGGTGCCCGCAGGACACACCAGGACCTGCCGTCCCGGCTCCCTGCTCCCCGTGCCGGCACCGCCCGGGCTTGCCCGTGGCCTCGGTGGCTCCTGTCCCACGCCTGTGGCAATGTTTGTGCGGGGCACACGTGTGGCCAGGCCATCGCTGCCTGTGGCAGCGCACTTGCCGGCTTTTCCTGGCCAGCTGGTGCCCTCTCCTGGGGATTGTGGCCAGAGACACATTCCCGCGGCACCCTGGCCCTCCCGGGACACTGGGAGTGCTGGCGGGGTGGCTATGCCAGCAGCATGTGTCCCCACTCCTTGTCCCCAAGGGAGCCTGACAGAGGGGACCCAAAGGCTGGACCCAAAGCTGGCAGGGCCAGCGGGATGGGTGCCACGGGATTAGGGCTGTGGTGGCTGTGGAATCACAACGAGGATGAAATAGAGGGTTATGGGGGCACAGCACCGCTCTGCTGACCCCATTTGTACCGGGTGTGGCGTTTAGAGTGATTAATTTGGCAGAAAATAACCCCACCTGTGCTCCAGCTGGTCTTCACAGATCAGAGGGTTGGGGACAGCTGAGCTGAATTTCTGAAAATAACCAATTTGGCACTATAGGCCTGGTTGTGTTCACTAGGAAATTCCACCAGTGCAGCTTCACAAATAGCACAGCTTATTAATTCAACACCACAGGTTTGGTCGCATTCCATAAAAACCTTGATAATCACAGATTCATGAACGGTGCAGTACATGGAAGCAGCAGAAATACAGATACAGAATTGCTGCTGATAAATGCACCAGTTGCCCTTAATCAGACAAAAGTTACTTTTTTTTTGGCTCCTGTGTCCTCCAAATTCCTGGTCACATGATTTTGTTCCATTTGTCAGAGCCAAAGAAGAATCACCACAGGACCTCCTCCTTCTTTCTTGCCACCAGCTCTGTGGCTCTCCAACCACACAGGTACCACAGAGGGAATGGACAGTAACCCTTAGCCTGCTCCTGGGTCATCATTCCACAGAAGGGTCCTGCTTGGTGGCAGGTGGGTGGCCATGGGGGACAGCTGGTTGGAGGGCTGGGGGTGCAGGACAGAGAAGAATGGGGCCAAGCAACAGGCAATTTGGGGGAGGGTCCCTGCAGAGAGAATGGGGGATCTTGGCTAATTGATTGTGTTTTGGGGAGACCGTGAAGTTGGAAGGATTGAGAGAGGAGAGGAAGGGATCCTGGATTATTTCTGGGGGACTGAAGTGTGGGGAAGGATTGGGGCTCAGTCTAGAGGGGCTGAGTGGAGTGGGGAATTGCGGTGGGGGGTGACTGTGTCAGCCGGGACAGGATGGCGGCTGGAGAGACTAAGGGTGCATGGATCAGGGAGAGGGCAGAGGGAGCGAGGAAGGAAAGATGGGGGGGTCAGAGGGAGGGATGGAGAGAAGGAAGAAAACAAGGATGCGAGGTCAGGAGGAGGGAGAGAGGGAGGGAGGGATGCTGGGAGGCAGGGAAAGATGAAGGATGGAGGCAGGGAGAAGGAGGAGGGGAGCAGAAGCGGGCGGAGCCGGCCGGTGCCGCAGAGCCGCCTCCCCGGCGCACGCCGGGCCGGCTCGGCAGCGCCTGCGGGGACCCGGCGGCCCGGCCCGCTGCCCCCGCTGGCCTGGCCCGGTGCTGGCCGGCCCGGTGCCGCCGGTGCGTGGCCCGGTGCCAGCCGGCGCGGTGCGGAGGAGGATGCGAGCCCCGAGGCGCAGGTGAGGAGCACGTCCGTGCGCGGGTGACATCGGCGGCTGCGTGTCCCGGGTGATGCGGGTGGCGATGTCCGAGTGTCCCGGGCACGCCGGGGGCTGCGTGTGCCCACGCCGGGCTGTGATGGTGCCGCGGCAGGTTGAGGCCCAGGTACCCCCGGCATCGGTGCCGACGGGATGCGGCTGGGATGCGGGCGGGATCAGAGTGTGCCCCCTCGGGGCTGTGCAGGGCCGGACGACCCCTGTCTCAAACCCAGTTCCCTTGGCCCTTCCTGCTGCTGGGGTGCCGTGGCTTGGGGCTGGCGGCTTTCTGGGCCCTGCACCCGGCAAGCTCAAGAGAACTCGGGAGCCGCTGGCGTGCATGGAAGGGACCAGGAATCCGCACCGGGGGCGCGCTGGTGCTGTGCCACGGCGGCTTGTGAGGGTCAGCGCAATGTGTGTGTGCCACACGACAGGGCAGCAGCTGTAGGGTGCTGTGGCATCCCGGGCTGGTGCCTGCACCATCGCTGAGCTCTCCCCGATGCGCTAGGCATCTGAGATTTGCTGGGACACGCTGAAGGAAGGGGTTCAGGGTGCTGCTGTTGCTGCAGGGAGCTTGGCTTGCCCCATCTCCCCAGCCCCGTTTTCATCGTCGCTCTTCCCCTGGCTGTGCCCATGCCCGGTTCCACGCTGAGCCGCTGGCCTGGCCGTCTGTGCCGGCTCCACTGCAGGGATGCCGGGCGCTGGGAGCGGTGCCGGCTCCTCTGCAGGGATGCCGGGCCCCGGAGCGGTGCCGGCTGCCACGCCTGCGGTGCGGCGCCGGGAGCCGCCCAGCGCCAGCCCCCGCTCCCCGCGGCCAGCCGTGCTCAATGGGGACCTTGTTGCCGTGCCCCGTGTGCAGGTCGGTGGGTGGCCGTGCCGTGCGCTCCGTGCTCGCACACTCCGGCAGCCACCGTGTTTGGGGACGGCTGCGCCCGCTGCACCTCCTCCGTGGTGGCACTCCGCCCCTGCTGAGACATTTGTGCCAACGAGTCAGCAGGGAGCTGGGATGTGCCACGCTCGACATCTGAGCTGCCACGCTCTCCCTGGCCTTGCCAGGCCCTTGCCACAGCCCCTCTGCCAGCCTGGAGCCACTGGCACACGGTGCCCTATCGTCCATCCCTCCATCCATCCCTCTGTCCATCTGTCTCCCCACAGGAGGTGATCCAGCAGCAGAAGGAGGTGAGTTGCTGTTGCTGGGTTCTAGTGTGATTTGGGGATGCTTTACCCCAGGATGCTTTCTCTGTGGGCAGCAGTGAGAGTTCACACAGCCCACACACCCTGGCTTCTAGCCCTTCGTTGTCCCCCCTCCCTGACAAAACCCCGGGGTGCCAGTGCTGGCCAGTGGCCCTGGTGTGATGCTGTGAGTCAGTGAGTGCTCTGAGTCAGGGCCTCGTGGTGCCACTCGTGCCAGGGCCTGGAGGCACATGGGGATGGGTGGGCAGCGCTGCCCGGTGAGTGGGGGGCCCCAGGGCTGAGCTCCCCTCGTTCTGTGCTTGCTGGCAGCTCTGCTCCGTGCTCCAGGCTGGCATGAAAGGGCTCTTGTCCTCCTGCGGCCCCAGCAGCACTGCAGTGGCCTCCCCTTTACAGCAAACAAATTCCCAGTGTTGGGCACAGGGGCAGGGAGGGGGGAGCCCCCACTCAGCCCAACCAGCCACGGCTGTGGCAGAGCCCGGGGCTCCTGCTGGCCCAGCACTCCCGTGGCCAGGCATGGGGCTGCCACTCTGGCTGTGTGGGGTGCTGGCTGGGCAGCTGGACTTTGGGAAAGCCGGTGCTTGGCTCATTCACCCCAGAGCCCACAGACTGCCCTGGGCTGGCCACCTCAGGCTGGCCCTGGGCAGTACTATTTTGTCTTCCAGGCATAAGGGTATTTTTGGGTTGTTAATACCATTGCCAGGGTCCCAGTCTGAAGCACCCTGACACAAGCACAGGGTGGCCTGGTATCAGTCAGTTGGGTATTCCCCCGAATGTTCTCACTCTGTCCTTTCCTTTGTTCTTTCTCTATCTGTTCTCCTTGTGTCACTGCCCCACCAGGGACAGCCAGCTCTAGAGAGGAATATCTTGTTCCAGTGTAATTGAAAGAGTGGCAGCTAATGTCTAGGGGCTCTTCCAGCCCCTTTTGACACAGATTAAAATGGGAACCATGTTCACTGAACCCCCTAATTCTCCATAAATATATATGGTTATATGGTACCATAGGTATATGGGATCAAGCTGATGGAACAACCTCAGTTCTCTTAATAATAATTCTAAAGTTCTAGAACTTGCTGTCACTCCTTCATGTTAGGTAGATTCTGTCCATGTTCTGTTTTTTTTTTTTTTTTCTGGGGTTTGCAGGAGAACAGGAGTGACTTCTTTAATCCAATAGGCTCACAGGAACTTTAGCTCCTGCTTGGCCTCCTGATGCTGGGATGTAGGACTGCTCAAGGCTCACATTTTTCCTTGTGGGCAAAACCACTGTAGGGTATTCTCCAACCAAACTGATTAGAGGGATGAAGCACCTCTGTGAGGGAATTCGAGAGAATTCTCTCTATGAGACAATTTGGTTTGTTCAGCCTGGAAAAAAGAAGGCTTCAGGGGCACCTAATTGTGGCCTTCCAGTACCTGAAGCGAGCCCACAAGAGAGATGGAGGGAGACTTTTTACAAGAGCATTTAGTGACAGGACAATGGGGAATGGCTTCAAACTGACAGAGGGTAGGTTTGGATTGTATAGTAGGAAAAAATTCTTTACTGTGCGGGTGATGAGACCTGGCCCAGGTTGCCCAGAGAAGCTGTGGATGTCCCATTGCCAGAAGTGTTTAAGGTCAGGCTTGATGTGGCCCTGAGCAACCTCAGCTAGTGGAAGGTGTCCCTGCCCATGGCAGGGGGATTGGAACGAGATGATATTTAAGATTCTGTCCAAACCAGGCCGTTCTGGGATGATGTGATGATGATGATGATATCATTGATCTACTAATATATTGATACACTCTAACCTTTGGTGAGGCATGATTGTGGCTGAGACTTTGCCAGGGACAAGTGTTTACATCCCTGGAGCAGCCTATCAAAAATACGCTGCACTCTCTTCCAGGACAAGGTGAATCAAGCCTTGTGTTCCTAGAGTGGAATCACAAAAAACATGTATTTTACATCTAGGGTTGTCATCCATGAGTGGGGCACTCCCTGAATGAGTTACCAGTTCCTTGATATTTGGCACAGCAGTGGTTAAAGGCTCAGTATTGGCATTGGCATCTCTCTTTTCTCCAAATCTGGTGCTGCCCTGTCCATGAGCCAGTAATCAACAGCTAATTGCCATCTCCCTTCCAGTTTTTCACCAAACTGGTGAATTGCATGGGGTGAAAGTTTGGTGAATGATATGGGGAGTGGGCTCTGGAGCTGATTTGTCTTTTTTACCAAATCAGCTGTAACTTCAGGAGCTCAATGTTGTGCTGCTGCAGAGAATTGTATCGTGGAACACTATCAGCTTTTGAATGAGGGAGAGTAAGAGCTGTGTGGGTGAACGCACTGTGGTATCTGGATTTCTTTTAGGGCCAGGGTTGAACAGGAGGATCAAATGTTGCTCTGCATCAGCTGCCAGGTTTGGCTGCTCAGAACATTGAAAATGTTTTCATTGTGATCTTTTGCTGCAAAGTGAGGGGAGGATGTGCTTATCGCCTGGGAGCCATAAATCAGCCTTGGTGGTTTGGCATGTAACACTTGGTCTGTTCACTCCAGTGATTTCAACTCTGTCCACAGTTTTTCAGTGTCCTGCTGTGTTAATACTGGAATTTGTGTACCCTTATCTATTAGAAATGTCATTAATAATTGAGGAGGCCCACCTGGAGTCAGAATGTGTGGGATGCTATTATGCATGCACTGATAGGATTCCACTTGCTGAATTTCAGTCCAGCCTGGCTGATGGCCACAGCACTTTCCCAACTGAACCAGATTGAATGGGATTGCTTTTCAGCTACGATTTCCCACTCTTCACCAAGGTTCAGTTGTCTCTTCCGTTTCTGTAATGCATCTGGCTTCGTACTCAGGGGGATTGGAAGGAGACAAAGAATCATCTTCCCCCGGTTGTCTGTCATTTGGGTCACCCCATATGTCTCCATCCTGTTCCTCAGGGAATATGATTCGTTTTCTAATCTGTATGATGTCAGGAGGATCAGGAGCTCACACAAGCATCATCTCTACCTTTTCTTCCAATTTTTTTTTTCTTTGTGTTCCTCTAAGTGTTTCTGCAGTTGCCTTTCCCTGTTTTCAGCTGTGGCCAAATACATCTTAAATTGCTCTTTTTCTGATTTCAAAGCAGTATATTCTACATCTGCCATTTTTTAGGAGAGAGACTGCTCTGATTTCCTTTTGCACACAAGATCAGCGAAACCGCAACAGTGTACCAATAATTGCTTTGCTGTTTTTCCAACATTTTTGGGCCCATTCTATTCCCTCTCAGGACGGTGCACACTTGGGTTAACCCAAGTAATAACAATAATATGTAGAAACTTAGCAAGGTGTCCCTAGCTTGGGATAAGGGAGACAAGAGTAGCCCTTGATTGTCTCCAAGGTCTTTTAGGGTCTCCCTCCTAACCAGGTGAGATTTTTATCCTCCTTATGTATATCCCAATCTTAACCCCCTCCTCCTGTGTTACATATGGCATGATCTAGGTGGAGAGTTGAGTAACTGAGTCATATATGTGACAGTATATATTCATTATTTGCCTGTGCAGTGGTGTGTGTATTTAAATACTCCTTAATTGGTGAAAAGTTGCTTTTTTGCCCGTGGTGTCCTTCCAAATTCCAGTCACTGGACTTCGTTCTGCTCTGTGCAGTTTTTCAGAGTCAAAGCAGGACGATCCTATCTCACAGGACCTCATCCTTTGCACAGCTCATTATTTCTTTCTGTCAGCTATGCACATCTCCATCTGCAAAGTTAACATGGAGGGTGCACAGTGTAGGCTGTAGATGGCAAGCCTTAGCCCCTGGCTCCTTGGTCATCCCCCAGGATTTGGGGTATTGTACTGTCCAAATGGGTATTATGTCTCCTTGTGCATCAAGTGTTTGTTTGGCTGTGATCCCTCCTTGTTTGTCCAGTCTCTGGGTATTACCCTTCTGGGTGTCGAGCCTTGCATATTATGTCACTGGTTAATGTGCCTTTTGGGGTATTTTGCCTTCAGGGTTATCATGCCCCTGGGCACTGTGCTTCCTAAGTGTTGTGCATCCTTGTGCATCTTGAGTCTTGGATATTTTGCTTCAGGGCACTGGCCCTGGGCACTGATCCTCCTGGGGTGTCGTGCCTCCAGAGGTCATACCTCCCTGGATATTGTGCCTCTTGATCTCCTCAGGCAGCACACTCCTGGTTATTGAAATGTGGGTGCCTCTGGGTTCCGTGTCTACAGGTACAACCTCTCTGGGTGCTTTGTCTCTGGGTATCATGGTTTATGGTGTCTGGCCAATGCTGGTGTGTTTAAAGTCCTTATGCTTCAGTTTCCCTCCACTGCTGCATTGTGGCACCCTGTGTCTCCCTCTCCTTGCTCCCTGCCAGGCTGGCTGTGCTGTCCCCCGCTGCAAGGTGCTGGTGTGGTGTGCAAGGTTCTGGGGACATGGTCCTGTGGTCCCTACCATGGCTTGTGCCACAGGAACATGCTGGCCTTCCTTGGCTGCTGGGGCTCAGCCTCGTGCATGTGGGCAGGGCATTGTGCCCACACTGATTTTGGGACAAGTGACCACCTCCCTGCTCACCCCACCAAAAATCTGTCAGGCTGAGATAAGAAAATAAACATGCTTATTTCTTTAAAAGGAAAAAAACTCTCAACAATGTAGGTTGGTTATATATTTTTTTAATTTATTATTTGTTAGGGTTTCTCTTTCGCTCTTTCTTTTAAATCATGAAATGACTCATGCTGTCTGAGCTGAAAATAAACCCGATTACTAGCTGGTGAGCCACGACAGCACAGAGGCACAGGGCCCTCTGAGAGCAGCCAGGGCCAGCCCTGCCCCCAGACCCTCCCTGGGGCTGTGGGGTCTGCTCTGGGGGCTCAGGTGGCCCTGACAGGGCTGCTAATGGACCCAAAGTGCTGCTGAGGGGACAGTGCCATCCGCGCAGCCCCCAGGGCCTGGTGTCTGTGCACTCAGAGCCGGCTGCGGGGACACACACGTGTGTCCCCGCGTGTGCACAGGCACCCGTGGCATCCCCCCTGTCACCCTCCCCGGTCCCTGCGGCCCGGAGCCCCGGTGCTGTGGGTGACCCGGCCGTGTGCTGCTCTCCGCAGGGAGCCCTGCAGCAGTGACACGGTGCCAGCCGTGCTCCCCGGAGCCACACACATGGCGGGTAAGGCACCCTGCATGCCGCCTTCCAAAGCCCCGGTGGCCTTCTCGGCCTCCTCTGCTCCCTCCTCTCCTCGGTGCTGTGTGTGGAGCAGCCACTTTGCTCGCCTGACTGCTGCTCGCCTTGCTCCCTGCCAGCTTCCCAGGGAGGGCTGTGGGGTGAAGGTGATGAGGACCCTGTGGCAGCCGAGCCGAGGGGCTCCAGCGGCCCCCCGGGCTCCCAGCCGGACCCCTTGGTGCAGACGTGTCTCCTCCGCGATCTGGAGATGGGTCCCCTCGCCCACACACAGACCCTGCGGGACTTGGAGCAGGTGAGATCGCGGGGCCGTGCCGGGTGCTGGCAGGATTCCTGCCGGCTCCCCTGGCCGCAGGAGGGGCGGCGGTGGCAGAGGCAGAGCAGGGAGAGGGGGCCGAGCCCGGCCGGGCGCCCCACTCCCCTCACCGCCCTCACGGCTGCGGCGCGTGGGGGCCTCCGCGGCTCGGGTTTCACCAAGCCGCTGTCCCCGCTCCAGCGATTCCTCAAATAGCTCTGGGAGGCGAAAAAAAAAAAGAGAGGAAAGGGCGAGCAGCGGGGCCAGCGACGGGAGCTGCGGGCGGGCAGGGAGCCTAGGCTGGGTCCCGGCGGCGCCATGTGAGGGGTGCCGGGATGCCCGCCCCATGGAGCGCTGGCCATGGCTCACGGGTACCGCACGCTCTCGCAGCACCTCAATGACCTCAAAAAGGAGAATTTCAGCCTCAAGCTCCGCATCTACTTTCTGGAGGAGCGCGTCCAGCAGAAGGGCGAGGAGAGCCGGGACGATGTCTACCGGCGGGTGAGTGCCTGTAGGGGACAGGGGTGAGGGGATTTCCTCTCTTTTCTGGGAGGGAATGGGGTGAGGGGAGTGTAGCCAGGGGGGATGCCAGGGAGGGCTGTGGGCACTGGGGCGGGGGGAGCTGCTGTATGGGAGTTTGCACCTCATTTCCTTTGACAGGAGTGGGGAGAGGGTTGAGGAGTGTCTCCAGCCCTTTGGGGTGCCCGGAGTGGGTGACAGTGCAAGTTTGGGGGCAGACGGAGTGGGTACATCGGTGCCGACAGGCTAAAATACCACCCGTGACACTGACTGTCAGGAGCGCCCAAAGCCCTGCCATAGCATGGGGGTCCCCAGTGCCACTTCTGCTTCATTCCCGTGGGCAGTGGGGCTGGGGTATCCAGGCAAGTGTGAGGGCATCCTACCCACCTCCTTCCTGCTCCATAGAACATTGAGTTGAAGGTGGAGGTGGAGAGCCTGAAGCGGGAGCTGCAGGAGAAGCAACAAGCCCTGGACAACACATGGTGAGTGGGGCTGGCAAAGCCCCTGGTCCCAGGGCAGACATGGTGCCCATGCCCCATCTGTGGTGGCTTTGTGGGCACAGGGATGGGGGTGTCTGCCTACCCCCTGCTCGTAGCAGGCAGTGGAGGGACCTGCAGTGGGGCTGGAGGGGTTTGCAATGGGGCTGGGCACCCGCAGGGCTCCTCTTACAGCCCTGGTGCCAGCCAAAAATAAAGGACAGCACCTGTTTGGTGGGGGAGGGCAGCGCTGTGCCCAGGGCCCATGGCACGGGTGTCTTACCGTGGGGCACTGATGGCGGGGAGGCCAGTGGCACAGCAGCAGACGAGCCCCTGGTTTGGGGAGTGTCTGAGCCTAAACATGGCTGGTGCTGCCAGAGGAGCTGTGTTCCCAGGGCAGAGGACATGGGGGGAGCCAGGCTGAGGGCACCTGGAGTGGTACAGATCACCAGCCCAGCTGGTTTGGGGTGGAGGCTGTCACAAAAGCTGTGCCATGCTGCACGTTGCCAAGCCACAGCGTGCTGTGCCAGGCTGGGCCATGCCATGGGAGATGCCATGCTGTAGCAGGCTGTGGCACACCGTGCTGTGCCTGGCAGGGTGGCTGCAGAGAACCAGACGAGCCGCAGCCAGGCCGCGCTCCAGCAGCAGTACGAGGAGCGGCAGCGGGAGTCGGAGCACGTCTACGAGCTCCTGGAGAACAAGATCCAGCTCCTGCAGGAGGTGAGTCAAGGGATGGTGGGGGCCAGGGAGGAGTTGCTGCCTTGGGGCTCACCCTGCTGCTGTGCAGGAGGCCAGGCTGGCACGGAGTGAGGCTGAGCAGGCCACAGCGCTGGCCAGAGCTGAGGCAGAGAGATGCCAGGAACTCACAGGGAAGCTGAAGGAAGCGGCGAGGACAAAGCAGGAGGACAGGAGAGACAATGGCTGTGTCTCCATGGCCCAGAGGTAGGTGTCCAGGATATGTCTCCTCTATGCTGCCAGCCTGTGTGCTGTGCCAGTTCTTGGGGACTACCCAGGGGCTTGTGATGTGCATGACTGTGCATATCTGGTGGGGTGTAGAGGGTCACCCCAATGGGGGAGAGGTGACCTGTGGGGAAGGGGGAGTAGTCCTGAGGCTGCTGTGCTTTGCCCCTGAAATTGATTTCTGTCAGCTGTCCCCAGTGTCATCCCAGGGCCAACCCAGTCCCTGAGCATCCCATGTCCTTTTGTGGTTTTCAGGAGGATCGAAGAGCTGACCCAAGAGCTAGCTGCCAGCAAGCAGCTCGTGGAAATGCTGTCAGCAGAGAAGCGTGGCTTGCAGCAGTGCCTGGAGGGGTCTCCAGTCACAGAGGGGCAGGTAAGTGAGCAAGGGTGGGGAGGAGGATGTCCACTCAGGGCTTGGATGGTTGTTGTCATCCTTGTCCCCTTCTGGGGCTGTGGCCAGGGCTGTGCCATGTTCAGGCTGGCAGGGTGGGGTGACTGCCAGGAGCTGGGAGGAGCAGGGGGCTCAGAGGACACGGTGTGAGCTGCCAGGCGACAGGCCACCAGCCTGTGCAGTCCTCCTGCGGGTGTTGGTGCTGCTTGCTCCCGTCTGCCATTTAAATCCCAAGTCTTAAAATACTCCAGGCAGCCTGGCATGGTGCCAGGCAGGATTTCGGGGCTGTGAGAGATCAGAGCGGCATGTCCCTGGCAGCTGCACAGCTCTGGCCGTGCTGCATGTTGGTGGCACGGTGCTGTCCGCAGCGGCCGCGGGCCATCAGTGTGTGAGCTGCTGTGCTGTGGTCCTGCAGGGACCCTGCTGTTTGCCCACCGGGTGGCATGGGCTGCTCTGCGAGCGCTGGTGGCACTGTGCTGTGGGGACGTGCCCACCCACACTGCCTACTGGGGCAGGCTGGCGCTGGGACATGGCACTGGCACTGGTGTGGGGGCCTGGCACTGGGACAGGCACTAGCGTTGGGGTGAGGGTATGGCACTGGGGTGTGGATCCGGCACTGGGACAAGGATCCGGCACTGGGACAGGTGCTGGCATTGGGACGGAGATGTGGCACAGGCACTGGGGTGGGGACCTGGCACTGGGACAGGCAGTGGCATTGGGACGGGGACGTGGCACAGGTACTGGAGTAGGCAGGGAGGTGGCACACTGGGACAGGCACTTGAATTGGAGCCAAGCAGTAGTGCGTGTATGTGGGGCTCTGGCCCTGAGACTGGACCCCTGCGCTGTCGCATCGCCATCGATCGCTGTCCTTGTCGTGGCCCCCTGCGCTGCCCGTGTACCCAGGCGGGCCGCCACTGCGCATGCGTAACGCGGGCGTGGCAACTACATGTCCCGGCATGCATCGCGGGCATGCGCATGCGCGGGAGGCTGGGCTTGGTCGCCATCTTGAAATCTGAGCCAGAAGCCGGGCGCTGCCGTGGCAGGAGCATCATCGGCTCCGGGCGGTGGGGCCGGGCCGGGCCGGGGCGGGACGGGACGGGCAGGGCAGCCCGCGGTGAGGGGCAGCCCCGGGGATGGGGGCTGTGAGGAGAGAGGAGCTGCATTGAGGGTTCGAGCTGTGAGGGGAGGGAGCAGCATCGGAGGGGCGGGGGGGCCGTCTGGACAAGGGGGCAGCCCAGGTGTGGCTGTGAAGATGTGAAGGAGGGTGGGATGTTTGTGTTGCATCAGGAGTCCCGGCGTGTCACCATCCTAAAAAGAGGAGATCCGTGCGGTGAGACGTGCCGGTGGGCTCAGGGATTGAGGGAGATGTGCTGACCTCGGGAAGGTCTCCTGAGGGCCCGCAGGAGTAGGTTTGGGTGGCGGGAGGGAGGGAAGGAGGCAGGATGAAGGAAAACTGCCGGATTTGCGGCCGGGAGCTGTGCGGCAACCAGCGGCGATGGATCTTTCACACGGCGGCCAAGCTGAATCTCCAGGTGCTGCTCTCCCACGTCCTGGGCAGGGAGCTGTGCCGGGACGGCCGGTCCGAGTTCGCTTGCAGCAAGTGTGCCTTCATGCTGGACCGCATCTACAGGTTCGACACCGTCATCGCCCGCATCGAAGCCCTCTCCATCGAGCGCCTGCAGAAGCTGCTGCTGGAGAAGGACCGTCTCAAGTTCTGCATCGCAAGCATGTACCGCAGGAACAACGACGACTCCAGCACGGAGGACAGGGCTGGGGAGGGGACTGTGGACCTCTCCAACCTGCCTGACGCCCGGTACGCTGCCCTCCTCCAGGAGGACTTCACTTACTCTGGGTTTGAATATTGGATGGATCAAGAGGAGCACAGCCTGGAGCCACACAACTGCCACGGCTCCGAGGGAGCAGGGAGCCGCCCGCGACGTTGCCGGGGCTGCGCTGCCCTGCGTGTGGCCGACGCCGACTATGAAGCCATCTGCAAAGTGCCCCGGAAGGTGGCCAGGAGCATCTCCTGCGGGCTGTCCAGCCGCTGGTCAGCCAGCATGGGCAACGAGGAGTCGTCGTCTGTGTGCGATGTGGCCGAGTCCACCAGCTCCAGGGTGGCTGTGGATGGGGACAGCATGGAGGAAGGCACGCCTGCATCCTCTGTCGAGTCCCTGGACACCACCGTGGAGGCCAGCCCTCTGCAGCAGAAGGATGAAGATGCAGATAAGGGGGTGAAGGGGAATGGGAAATGTGATGATTTCTCAGATGATCGCATGACCCCGAGCTCTTCACTGAGCGGGAACAGGCTGGAGCTGGCCCTCAATTTGATCAAGACTTTGGATTACAAACCCCTTCAGAGCCCCCGAGGCAGCCGACTACCCATTCCTGTGAAATCCACCTTGCCCCCTCCCAAGCTCAGCCGTGACCTGGCAGATGGCAGTGCTTCTGCTGGCTTAGTGTGTGCTAGTTCTGCCTTCTTGAATACAGACAGAAAATCCTTTTCCAGAGCTCCTTTGGGTCTTCCCCTGGAAATTTCTGAACTGCAGGAGCTGTGGGATGACCTCTGTGAGGATTATATGCCGCTGCGGGTACAGGTAGAGGTCACGGCGCCGCCCTTCCATTGAGCATTGTCCTCACAGTGCTGAGCCCACTGGGGATTCTTCTGTGCTGAGATAATGCAGACAGCCACGTGTGGCTGAACAGGGGGCTAAGAATAGGCAGCTCGGTCCTTTTTAGGTGTGTTGCCTCTCTCGTCAGTCATTCTCTTGTCTCCTGTTTTCTCCCGGTGTTCTGGGAAATGGGCCTTCCCTGCCCCCACCCCGCCTCCATCAGCCCTCTCTGACAATGCAGCCTGCTAGGTGGGTCTGAGCTCTTTGTCACATTCCTGCTGAGAAAACACCATCTTTAAGCCTAAAGTCGGTGTGGCTTTTTTCCACAACCAAAGGGAGTGTTTTAAGCTTCGGGGCATGTGTTTTCCAGCAGATGTGTTTTCTTTGTGCCTGAGTAATGGTTGGAGTGTGAGGAACGCCTGCCTCTACAGGTCAGGCCTCCGACCTGCCCAACGTGCAGAACCACCCAGGCACCTGTGGTGTGTGCCCCGAGGAAAAGGTGTTTTCCTCGCAGGTGGACTTGTGCCAGAGGATGACTTTAGGGTTGGTATTCAAGATAATTGGTTTATTTTCTGATCCTTTGAAAAGATCTATCAATTAGTGGCAGGTGTTGCTGAGAGGGGATGAAAGCTCCTGCTTTTGGGATGCTGTTATCTGTTTTGATAGCAGTCCTAGCTCCAGGTTGCCTCTGTTTCGATGGCTTTAATGAAATGTTCTTTAGTAGGAAGTCAAAAAGCCGAACTTGTAACTTCTTTACCACTTTCAGTAATGAATAGAAGGCCTCAGTCAGCTTCAATTCAGGAATATCCATGTCAGCCTAATTGCATTCCCATTAGCAGCCTTAGTGCTGCCTAATGCTGTAGGTAGCCTGGGGGATTAGGAAAAGGCTCGTTTATTACTATGGCAACTGCGGCATCGCTGAATTGCTCTTCCTCTTTAGCCGGCTGCTTGCTGCCCCATCTGCTTGGGTGTTTCCCAGAGCTATGTGCTTTTTTCCGTAAAAGCCTACTCGAGCAACGATGCTAGGGAGGAACGCAGGAAAACTAGTTTTCATCTGGAGCACAAAGGCACTGCGCTGGCAGATGAGCATGCGAATCAGGGCATCATGTCATTTGCTGATGATTTTCACTGCTAGGGGTGTGTTTGCAGAATTAAAATGGGCTTTCTCTGAACAGCGTGGCGTGTTTATAATTTGGCTTTGTGTCACACACATGGCCATTCTCATCTAGGAATTGTGTTTTGAGGAGTTTTTCCATCCTCTGCCATCCGACCGGCCCTGCCAGGAATTTATCCTGCGGGATTTTTTACTGCTGGTTCCTTGTCGCAGCGCAGGGTCTGGCTGAAGGGGGAAGGGCTTAATCCTTCGGATGGCTTTAAGAGCGAAAATGGGAAGGCAGATGCAGCTAGTAGGCTGAGTAGTTCTTGCACAAATGATTTTTGTTTCCGTTTGTAAAAGCAACACCCTTCCTGTAAGTCAGGTGCTGCTGCTGTCCAGCGATTCTTGTGCATAAAGCTGAAAGGAATATCTAGATTATGTAGGACCACAGTTCTCTTACTGCTTTTGCAGTTCTTTAAATTTATGGAGCATTCTGGTGTCAGGGCATGTCATCTTGTAGGTACCACCGTCTTACCAGGGTTTTATTGAACCAACAATTCCTCCCCTTCCACACCACAGCCCCAGGGGACTGGCACCAAACGGAGCTTTTGGGAGACCTCCTGTCAGCCAGGCTCTTCCCCACCGTGCTGGGCAGGCTCAGAGAGTGCCATGATTATTGTTTTTTAAAGAAGTGGTCTGCTGGGGCTGTGCTGAGGAGGGATTGGCAGTAGAATGCTCATGTTGGAGAAGCTGACATGGCTGCAGGGAGGCATGAGGGAGGCAGCTTGGGCTTTGGAACTTTGGACTCTGGAACTGGCTCTGCCTTTCCCCTCCCTGCCCTTAGCTCTTTCCAGATTTTCTGCCTTTTTAATATATATATATTTTTTTAATGTGAAAATTGAGGAAATGTATTTTCCTCCCCCCTGCCTCTGTTTTAATGAACCTTATTTCAAAATAGCTGCTGTGACAGATTTCAGCAACTCTCTCTGTCTCATCCAAAGCCTTCTGGCAGAGAAAATTTGTGATCATCATGACTAAGTTTCCACTGAAATCCTAACAAAACATCAGAGTAGAGGGAAGTGTTCTTCTGTCACTGAGAGGCAGTGCACAGATCTGAGGGAGCTCCCCTGTGCTGCATGGCTTCCCTTCAGACAGCATTTCTGTGGCTGCTGAGGATGAGGATTCAGCCTGACAGGGCTAATTTGACCTGACTGTTGTGGCTGTGCTGCACTGCCTGGAGCTGATGCTCGCGTGTGTACTCCAAAAATCCCTGCCACGTTTCCATGGCCTCCGTGCTGCATCCCTGCAGCCCTTTCCATGGCTCCCACCTAGAGCAGGCAGCAGTCTTGGGTGGCTGATAATATTCAGGAGTACTGAAGAAGCCCAGTGAGGGCTAAGGAGGGTGGCTGGGATGGAGTGCTGCCCTAAGGGGTTAACTCTCTGGGCAGGAGACAGCAAAATTGTAAGGAGGGATGACAAGGGATTAGTGTTGTGCTCAGCCAGCCGGCTCTGGCAGGCCACGTGTCACAAAGTAGGCTGTTTACATTCCCAATAAATGGGTATGTGTCATGAAAAAAAGGCTCAGCTGTGGCCCTGAATTTGCTCCTGTTAGAGGAGCTGCAAGGAATTGTACACATTGTGGGTGCTGGAGCATGGGAGGTGGTGAAAGAGAGCCCAGAAAATCACAAGTGGAGGGGTTCAGAGCAGGGGGTGACTGCTAGGTCATGGCAGGAGGGGAGCGGCTGGGAGGGATTGAAGGTGTAGGCTTGATAAAGACACACGAGCTCAGCAGAACATGGGTGCCATTTCAGTGAAGCTATTTTAAAATGCCAGCAGGGCACAATGGTGAGGAGAGCAGGTTTCAGGGATATGGCTTGGGTGTGGGGAGAAGATCCATCATTAGCCCACTGACTGGTTAGAGCTAAACAAGCTGCTGGGCTCGTGGTGCAGCAGTGAGGAGAGACAGGGAGCCCAATCAGAGCAGAAGAACCTAGTGGAAGAGTTGATCCATTCTCTGATTTTTTTTTCCTGCTTTTCTCCTTTCAGAATTTGCAGGATGAACGTCAGCAGGCAGCTCCAGGTACCACTGCAGCAGGGGAGCACGTGTCTGATGTGCGTGCAGCAGAGCTGCAGGGCAAACTCCAGCACTTTGAAGCTGCCAACAAGGTATTTCTACATAGAGAGCACATCCAGTGCTAGTGAGTCTGATGTAGTTAGTGTCAGAAGGTGCCTCCTGGCCTGGCTGGAGGCAGGTACCTGCATTTCTCTCCCAGCAAGGATGTGTGATTCTCAGTGCTGTTGTCTGCCAGCTTCAATTAAAAGCATTTGGGTTTGTTTTTTGCTTTGTTTTGATTTTTTTTTTCCCTGCAGCTGGGCTGTATAAATTTTCCATATTTAATTTGCAAATCATTGTTTTGATAGAACTTTCCACTTGCCTTCCAGGCAAGTGAGCCTTCCAGGAGCTAGGGAAGGAGACGTGCACAGGGCTGTTTCCCTGTCTCTTGGATTTGCATGGGCTGAGCCTGGTGTAGGAGAGAAGGGAGTCCTAGTTTCCTTTTTTTTTTTTTTTTTTTTTTTTTTTCTCCAAGCAGCAGGGGAGATCAATGTAAGAGGGTCCTGGTTTCATTTCTGTTTAAATACTTGGGAAAGAAACGTGTATCCGAGTTCTCTTGAGGCAGATCAATATTAGCACATGTTGAGAAGGGTGTATGTTATTAATTATGTTCTTGAACTGTAAGGTAAATTATATCCTCTGGAAAAACAGGCTAAATGTCGGGGGGCAGCGGGGGGAAGGGATGGAATACTTATTTAAATCTGGGGATAACCATAAGGTATTGCAGCTGCTTGGACTGCAAAGCTTGATGGAAATAGAGACCCAAGGCCCAGTAAATGCAGTTAGAAGTGTTTAAACAGGTTAGGGGGTGTGTCTCAGAGAAGAGATAACAGGACAGGTGTGTAAACTAATGAACAACAGGAGGAAATTATGTGGCAGCTCGTTCAAAAGCTGAATCCTGAGTAAGCTTGTAAGAAGAAATGTATCATCCAACTTTGAGAATGCCAAGAGGCAGCACGTTTAAAAATGCTAATAAGCACTTGTTTAACTGCACAGCATGTGCTGTGTCAGGAGCTTTATGGTGAAAGCAGCAAACTGTCCTGGAACACTCTGAGTGGGTGGTGCTCTCTGTAGGGTGAGAGTGTCAAAGGCAAAGGTTTCTCAGGTTCTAAACCAGCCATGGAGACTGGTGAGAAGTTCCCCTTTGCTTTGCAGCCGTGCTGTTGGCACGCTGGCAGTGGCCAGGCTCTTTAATGCTGAAGCCAGAACTTAATGCTAAGTAAGCCACTGATTTGATCAGTGAATGTGTAGATTCTTCATGCTGATATTTTTCATCCAGAGCTTTGTGAGGATTTTGGCCTGAAGCAGCCCCTTTCTTTTTGAAGAAACAAACAAATGATAGAAGCTGGGAGGGAGGGCTGCTGGGCACCCTGAGTGAGGCTCTCCGGGATTATGTGGGAGGCAGTATGATCTGTGAACCCAAGCCTGAAACCTCTGGGAGCAGAGGCACTGCAGTAAGTCCCGTGAAGGGCCTTTGTGTTTACTCACCGGTCCCCACCCAGCTCCAATGGTGTTTACAGACTCTAGAGGGAGCCACGTTGATCTCGATGTGGTCAACACCAGGGCTGTGTGGAGTAAGGAGTGGAGGGAGTCTTAAGGGTGTTTACATAGAGCATTAAGCAGGATTAAATGAACCCAACCTATTTCTGTCTTCAGTTGCTACAGGAGAAGCTGAATGAATTGAATTTCGAATTAAAATCTGCTCAAGAAACATCACAAAGGCAAGATCGTACAATCCAGAGTCTGAACGAGGCCCTGAAGAGCAAAGAGAGTAAGGTAATAGTTTAGGGTGGGCAGGGTGGTGCTCACCAAAACAGGGAGCTGTGCTTCTAGCCCTGTGGGCAGCTGCTGAAAAGGAATGCTTGAGCCACTGCTTGGCATCCTGCATCTCAGTCAATTATTTCTTGTAAAGCCTATTTCATGTGGCGCTGAGGTGTCATAATCCAGGCTGGAGGCTTGGGATGGGAGTTTGCTTGTTTGCCACTGCAGGTGAGCTTGTTTGCCATTGAGAGTGTGTTTGGTTTGCCACTGACTGGGCTTCTGTGCTTGGACTCAGACAGAGGAGCTGTACCACATCATCGAAGGGCAGAATGACACCATGGCCAAGCTGCGGGACATGTTACAGAGAAACCAGCTGGGACAGCTGCAGGTATGTCCTGGAAAACCTCAGATACATGTGGTTTCATTCTGCAGGGATCCTGCTTTTAAATCCCTCACAAGAGAGTTTCTCTGAACCCTCCTTTTTGGCAGGTGTCAGAGAGCCCCCTGTCACCCCAGGAGCAGCAAATGTCACCACTTGATCTCCAGAATACACTTTTCTGCACCAAACTGGAGGTGCAGAGACTGAAGAGAGCTCAGCGCCAGAAGGAGCATCAGCTGGCTGAAGCCAAGAGAGCAACCCAGCTCCTGGAGACCACAGTGCATGAGGAAGAGCAGCAGAAAGAGGCAACCTGGAAACACAATCAGGTATGACAGGGACTTAGCCTGGAAGTTCCTGCATTCACAGGACAAAGAAGCACTGATGTAGTCAATGCTCTGCTCTCATTCTTCATTTCTGCTGACAGCACACTGAGCACACTTGCCTAACCTCTTGTACACACAGCAGGGAAAATTCTGCAGCCTCCTTAGTGTCATAGCTGAGGATTAAGAATCAGCAAATCACTTGATTGTGGTTGTGGTCACTTGTACATCATTGGCTGGAGCAAATGTCCCATCTCTTTTTTGTGATACTCATTCATTCAGCAGTGTGTTCCTTGCTGCACAGCTTAGCTATGATTGACTAAAGCTCTGCCTGTGGCCAGAGCAAGGGGCTTGGATGGTTGGATACCTGGGCAATGAAATAAATTCAAACATTATGGCAGTGTGTTTTGATATGTGAAAGTTGTAGCATTGCAGAGCATTTTTAGCTGTTCCCACAGCCCTTCCTCAGACTGGCCTGCTGTTTCTGATTGTGTTGAGGATTGAAGTCCAAGGTACGTGCTTTCTCCTTGCAGGAGCTGCGTGCTGTGGTACAACAGCTGCAGGCAGAGCTGCAGGATAAGGTTCAGCAGCTCCAGACTTTGGAGTGGGAGAAGAGCCGGGAGCTGCAGGCCCAGGAGCAGAGAGTTCAGCGTTTGACTCAGCAGCTGGCTCGCAAGGAGCAGCTTCTACAGGTGAGATGCAGAAAGACCTGAGTGGAGCATAATTAAATGGAGTCACTGGTGCTCCTTTGGTATTTGGCCGTGCAAAAGTCTGTCTGTAGCTTTCATGCATGCCCTTTGAAGAAAGGAAGGAAGGAGAGGCTTCTGGGCCCCCGAGGTGAGGAGTAAGGCACAGATACCCATGTACATCACCCCACAGCAATGCCTGGTGAGCCCTGGCAGGTGCTGGGACTGCCACCCTTTATTGTAAAGGCTAGAGTGAAGGAAGCTATCCCTGATTGTCCTGTGCTGCTCTTGGGGGTGAGGGAGGTTTCTGTACTATCAGTTATACTAGGGGACATGTGTGTGATCTCTAGGAGTCCAGAGAGCTTCTGCAATGCCAGCAAAGCTTGGAGAAGAGCCCTGCAGCCATGAATGCCATGTTGGAGAAACTGCAGCAGCGTGTCAGTGACAGGGATGCTGCTCTGGAGGTGAGCTCATATTGTAGGCAATGTTTCAGTCATCCCTGAGGCTCAGCCTTTGGGTTACCATCAGCCCCAGGGGTGACCATATCTTCTACATGCTTTTCACTGCTCCTCTTCTGAGAGGAGTCCCCCTGGCAGGGGGAGCTGCAGTCCAGCACACAGAGGGGAGTGTTGGCTGCAGAGCCCCAGCACCCCATTCTGAGTGATCCCCTGTGTCACACAGAGAGCAGTAGATGAGAAGTTCTGTGCCCTGGAGAAGAAGGAGCAAGAGCTGCAGCAGCTGCGTCTCCGTATGCGTGAGCGCGGCAGTGACCTGGAGAGGCTGCGCAGTGTCCTGTCCAGCAACGAGGCCACCATCCACGTGAGTGCTGGGACCTGAGCCCGCAGAGTGTGCCTCTGGGGATGTGGTGTTGGACAGATCTCCCTGTGAATGCTCTGGGGACAGTGTCTGCAGGTGTTTGGCTTCCTCTGGCCTTGTGTGTGGGGCAAGTTCCTGGGTTACTCTGTGTGACTCTGCTAGCAGTAGAGACTGGCATTTCCAGTTTTATTGATTCAAGATTAAGTTTATGTCCCTGCTTGAGCTGCTTCTGTTGTGCTACTCAGAGCCTGGAGAGCCTCCTGAAAGCCAAAACCCTGGAACTGGAGCAGGTCTCAGCAACCTGCCAAAACCTCCGCTGGCTCAAAGAGGAGATTGAGGCCAAATCTGGCAGCAGGCAGAAGGAGCAGGAGGGCATCATCCAACAGCTGCAGACCTGCCTGCATGACAGGAACAAGGAAGTGGAGGTAAGGCCTTAGCTTGGCTTCCTGAGCCTTCAGCCAATTTGTCCATAGAGGGAGTGGTCCCAAACCAGAGGCTGCTGTCTGCCTCACCTGAAACTGTGCTCAGCATTTGGAGGTGGCTGCTTTTGGCATGAACATACCTGTGCCTGCTGACACTGCTCCCTCACTACACCCCAGCTGGAGAGTCCTTGAATAATTTCCAGTCTCTCTCTCCTTTCCTCCCCCTTGCTCAGGAGCTTACAGCAACTCTGCTGTGCAAGCTGGGCCCTGGGCAGAGCGAGGTGGCAGAGGAGCTGTGCCTGCGTCTCCAGCACAAAGAGAAGATGCTGCAGGAGCTCCTCAGCGACCGAAACCGGCAAACCATGGAGCACGATGCTGAAATTCGGGGGCTGCTGCAGGCTCTGAGCACCAAGGAGCAGCAGAGCAGAGTGAGTTTTGTGCAGTGCCACAGTGGGAGGCTGAGGTGACTTTTAGTAAGCAAAGAGAAGCTCCTGAGTGGGCTGAGAGAAATGGAGGAGTTATTCCTCTGTACATGAAGGGCTGGTGAACAGAGATGGGAGAGCTGCTGGAGTGGGTGTGAGGGGCCAGACACAGTAACTGCCAGGCTGGTTGTAGAGCACTTGGAGTCTCCAGTTGTAAAGATGTTAATTAGTGGCTTGTCTTTATTTTCTTCTGTCTTTGCTCAGAGTTAAGATTAAAAACACAAAGGAGACGAATTTTCTCATTCGGACCCGGTCATTTATTAAATGTTATCTAAAGTATAGAAAGTTCTGCAACGCTTTTAGCTGCCAGCTAAAAGCGAGCAAAATGGAGATGAATCTAGCTAGTTACAAGGTCTTTTAAAGCTAAACAGTCCAATAAAGAGCTAATACCTATATTATAACTGAACTCTTGTGACCTGCAGTGCAGTACTAATTGTCTAACCAGAAATTACTACTACTGAAATCGTGAAGGAGAACGAAGAAGACGACAGAAAGGAAAAAAAAAACCCACAAAATCTTCCATTTTGTCCCGTACCTATTACTATATTCTAAAACCTTCACATTCAAAACCCTCCACTATGTGATACCACACACTTTGTTTTAACTACCCACCTATGATTTTAACTCCATCACCCAAATTTGGAAGCCTTCTCCAAGGCCTTACATCAAAAGCAGTGTTCTCCAGGGGGTTAGTGTCGGAAAGGACAAAAAGCTCAAAACTCCCAGGTTTCTGGGTTCTAACATCCTGTGACAGATAAATATTGAGATGATTTCCCTTAGTCTCTAAGGAAGAAGAGGGACCAGGATCCCACCCCTGGTCATGGCCCTGTCCCTGATTTTCCCCCTCAACCAGGTGGCTGCAGAGAAGATGGCGCAGGCTTTGGCTGAAAGGAGCCATGAACTACAGCTGCTGCGCCAGCACGGGATGGCTGGGAGCCATTCAGCTGGTGCCAGGCCATTGAAACAGGACAAACAACCTATACAGGTAAAAATCATACACTGTGTTTCTCTGCCTGCGGCCTTGGGGCTTCAGAAAGAACTGATTGCCACAGAAGGAAATAGAAGAGAGAAGAGCACCACAGAGAATGATAGAAATGAAAGAGTAGTTACCAAAAAGACTTCCTATACGAGAAAAAGAAATTGAGGAGCAGGAATGCTGCCTGAGTGTTCTGATCTTGATTTCATCAGCCTTTGTCACTCAGTGCCTCTTTTTGTTTTGATGGAGCAGTGATTGAATCCCTGGGGCATGTGAGAGTATGAAAGACATCCACCCTTTGACCTTCCAGCACTGACCCACTCCTTCCTTGGGCTGGGCTGCCTTGCTGTATTGTAATCCCCTCCCTGACACTGTCACATTCTGAAGGAGACAAGAGAGCTAAATTTAGGTCCCACTAATTCTTGGCAGGGCCTGCTGGCTGTTTGCTGTCTCTTCCACAATTGGAGTTGGTATTTTTAAAGCAGCTTTGCTAAAACCCCCTTTGAGGCTGAGCACAGCTCCAAGGCTGGTATACCATTGCTCTTACTTGAGCAGCTGTTAATGGTTTATTGGTGAGCTGACAGTGTTGAATGTTTTTAAGCAGCTGTAAACAGGTTTCTATTCCCAGCTCTAGAGACTTCCAGGGATGTGTTTTCCTTCCTGCATGGTCTCTCTGGACCACAGCTGAGATAAAGATGAGTCTCAGTTGAAAGATGGTCTTGCTGCAGTTGAGTGAAACCAGCAGTTTCCCAGTGCCCTCTTCCCCACACACAGAACTTGTGGGTGCAATTAATTTCTTCCTGCTGCCTGGCTGTATCCCTTTTGTTGTTTTTTCACATTTTAGAAGTGTCAACAGAAGAGCCAGCAGCTTTGCTGCAGTCCTGGAATTCTGGGGAAGCTGCGTGTTCTCCATGAAAATGCAAACCTGCAGACTTTTATATTTTCAGGACATACTGCAAAGAGTTTGTGGAGCTACAGTCATTGCTGGATCCCCACAGGAGGACATCAGCTGCAGGACACAGGGAGGTGAGTGTGAGACAGCTTCTTTTGAGGTCCCCAGATATGACCAGGGCTTTCTGCTGTTGGGAAAACAAAATTACACGAAACTGTGGAAGAGTAGAGAACTTTGAACAAGAGGATTTTGAAATGAAGCTCTGCTTCTCTTTTGGGTGATGTCTGAGGATGGCAGTAAGGGAAAGAGGCTGCTGTGGGGTTTGAGTTCAGGTGTTTCTACTCTCAAGATCTGATGCTGGTCACTGGAGAGTTTTTGACTGTATTTCAGGTTGGGCTGAGACAGGTGTAACTGTGTTGGGTTTTTCCTTGAGACCAGGATGCTTGAACTTTGCCAGGGGTAGGACAGCAGGACTGGGATGTTGCCATTGCTTTTGGCTGCTGTTGAAAGATCAAGCAGGGAAGAAGAGCTTTTACTAAGAAACAGTGGGATAGGGAGCACAAGCATTTTGCCCGAGAGGAACTGGGTCTGAACTGGCACATGGTGTTCCTACAGTAACCAAGCTGTCTTTGCAGTTACAATGTCGGCAGCAGAGCTGGAGAAGGATCTTGTCAATGCCAAAGAGGAGCTGGATCTAATGGTGAAGAAGGAAAGGGAAAGCAGGGTGAGCTTGTGGTGGAGCCTGTGCTGATCCCCTTTGCTTTTGGGAGACCTTAGGTCTGCTCCTTGCTGGAGGTTTTTGACCCTACTCTTGTGAGGGTGCCCCCCAGTGTGAGAAATGGGGCAGCATCCTGCAGGGGCGGGTGTTGGCTTTCAGAAGTTTCTGATGGGCTTCTCTTCTCTTTTCTCTGCAGCGGGAGCTCACTGCTCTGCAGTCTATGGTGGCCACACAGGAGGAGGAGCTGCAGGTGCAGGCCTCGGATATTGAATCCTTGACCAGAACCATCCAGATGAAAGAGGACCTCATCAAGGTGAGATGCTGTGCCAGGCTGGGTGAGTTCCACCTGGGAAGGCTACAGAGAAGTCTATCCCCCACATCCTCAGAGCAGTGTGGCTGGCTGCCTGTGGATGCTATTGCTGCTGGTTTGCCTACAGCTCTCTGGGTTCCTTTGGCCAGAAGGCAAAGGCCCCAAACCCCAGATTGTTCTTATATGGTGTTTTGCTCTTTCTTTACCAAACACCCTCCTTCAAGTCCTTTAATCGGCATGCACCCTTCCCATGTCCCTTTTTGGTTCTTACTCAACACTATGATCTATGCCTAATGCACTCCTGGTTCTTTGGCACTTTTTTCTTGTCAGACCTGGATCTTTCCAAACACTAGAAACTTCTGGCAGTTGCATTCCAGGGAGGTTTGTGAAGGTCCAGCTGTCTTTGTTACTGATCCCTTCCTCACTGAGCTCTCCTGCTGTTTGTTGGGTTTCAGGATCTGCAAATGCAGCTGGTGGATCCTGAAGAAATTCCAGCCATGGAAAGGCTGACACAAGAAGTGCTGGTGCTTCGGGAGAAAGTGGCCATAGCAGAGTCCCAGGGACAGGAGGCTACTGGAAACAGAAGGCAGCAGGTAGTGTGCCAGTGGGGCAGGCTTGGATGTGTTTGTATTTCTGCTGGTGCTTGGTTATGAGGCTTTGTTTTCAGCCTTTGGATATGTCAGGATGTGCTTGTTCTTGAAAAGCTGGCTGTATGTGGTTGTGGGAATACAGAGATCAGTTCTCTTCAGCACTTGTCTAAAGGGCAGAGTCTTTTGGGAGCCCAGGGATGACATGGACCAGCTTGGACACAAGCAAGAGAAAATGGGAACTCCCAATTCATCAGGGGCAACTAGATAACTCCTTTGATTTCTGTCTCTGCTGAAGAGCTGCACCTTGTCTCTTCTGTCCAAGCAGTTGTTACTGATGCTGGAAGGGCTGGTGGCTGAGAGAAATCGGTTAAATGAGGCTCTCCAGGCAGAGAGGCAGCTCTATGGCAGCCTGGTGAAGTTTCACACACACCCGGACAGGTAAGTGAGGCTGCCTTGGTTCTGTGCTGCCCTGCCCTGCTGCCAGGGCAGGCATGGCTGGTCCAGAGGGGGCAGTCCCTGGAGCAGGGATCATTCTGCAAGTCTGAGAGTTTTCAGTGGGGGAAGAGGGATTCTAAGCAAAGGATCAGGCAAACGCTTCTCTCAGAGTCCCAAGTTTTAGGCTGCCTTTTTCCCTTGAAGAGGCTGCAGTGGGCAGCTTTAATGGCTCACCAAACTCACCCCATTGCCCTGGGATTTCTATCTCTGTTCCTTGGCTTACCTTTTCCGAAACTCAGTTTCCCAGCCACACTTGGCCGCCTTTCAGAGACTGCTGTCAAATTCTCAACCAACAGTTGGGTTGATAGGGATCTCTCTAGGTGCTTATCCAGGCGGTTGCCTGTCCCCTGATTTAATCCCCTGCCCTTCACAGGGCTGCAGCCTCTGGGATATTTGAGCTACCTGATAGCAAGGGAGCACATAAGTGGAGTGCTTAGGAAAGTAGTGCAGAACAGCTGTGACTCCGAGGCTCCCAGCATGGACTGGGGCCTTTTTTGGGGGTGGCTGTGCCCTGGGGAGGGCCGAGGTGAGGCAGGAGGTGGCTGAGCCGCCTGAGGAGCCCCTGGAGCTGTGCCTGGCTCGGTGTCTGGTGGTGGCTGCACTGGCTGCAGCCTGTCTAACCCTCTTCCCTCCTGTGCCGCGTGTCTGCTCAGCGCTGCGAGAGACCACGCCCTGCAGGTGGAGCTGGAAGGGGTCCACGAGCTCCGGGGACAGCTGGAAGAAGCTCTCGGCAGAAGCTTGGAGTGTTTGAGCAGGCTGGAGACGCAGGGCGCCATAGGAGGTGGGGAACAGGAGCGTGTGAGAGTCCTACCCCAGCATGCCTTCTGAGCACTGGCGCTCGCCCGCCTGCCACGGAAATGGGTCACTAACCTGTCTCACTGACTCTGAGCTTTGGTACTTAGTCGTGGTACGATAGAACTGGTGCAGAGTTTGTTTTTTTTGGTTTTTTTTTGGTTTTTTTGTTTTAATTTTGAGCTGCTTTGGAAACGGCGATCAGTGCAATCCACCTGTGTCTCGTGTACGTTCCTGTCTGACCCACCCTGGTGGCCACTGATGTATTTGCACATTCAAATCATTCCATTTTAGTTATTCCCCTCTCTGTCCCTTCTCTTCCCACCACCATGGGCCAAATAAAGATTCCCTATCTCCGAAGGAAGCACCAGATGTTTTCCATCATCTCCCAAGTGCATGAGTGTGAGTTTTTGTATTCCCTCACCATTCTTCTGACCCACTGACATCCACCCCTTGGGTTGATGGTGGCTGGCCCAAAGGGAGACAGCATATATGGAAAAGTGTGTTCCAGAGACGGAGAATTCAAGACCTGGGGACACTTGCCTGGGCCTTTTGCACAAGACTTGAGTGTAGAACCAGCAATTCAGTTTATGCTTAAACCAAATCCTACTCCAGTGTTGATGATTTTACTGACTGGCTTTTTTTTTTTTCCTAATTGTAAGTTGTTTCAAACTAACTTGCGAATGCCTTCATGGGAGAGCTTCCTCTTCTTTTTGACAGAGGGTTTGGGGGGACTGAGACCTGTCCCTGCTCCCAGGGTCTGGGCTGGGTCTGCTCCCTGACTCATACGTGCACATATCCCTTACATTCTCCATTGTGCCCCTTGGGCCATGGACAGGACCCTGTTTCTGAGGTGCTGGGGTCTGTCCCTTTCAGCATACCTTTTCCAGGCCCTCTTCCACCTCCTCTGGGAATGTGGGAGCTCGTGTGAAAGCTGACAAACAGTAGCAACAACCTTCCAATGGCCAGGGCTTCCCATGCACAGTGGGCTGTGGATCTGCTGTTTTGTACTCAATCACTGCTCAAACTGGCAGAAGCAGATTTTGCATCTCTGAGCATCTGTTTGTACTTGCTGGGGCAGGTGGAGCAGAAGAACTCCTTGCTGCTGGGCTGCACACCTGGACCTGTGCCTGCTCTGCTGCATGGCTCCTTGCAACTGCTTCAGCTGCCTTGTGCTGCCCTGAGGGCTTCTCCTCCTTGTGCCACACGGGGACAGGAGGCAGCAGAGCTCTCCCTTTGCACGCAGCAGGGCAGCACTGCCCCTCTGGGTCAGCACTCAGCTGCGTTGTGACTGCAGCACTTCCCCTCTGGCTTGAAGGGACACAGCTGGGAGCTGCTGGGCAGCTCTTGATTTTGTTAGCTTTTCCTTTCTTGTGTTTCATCTCATCCCCTTCCTCTCACTTCTCCGTGTAGCACCGTCTTCTCTTCATCCTTTTGCTTCTCACTTTGTAGAAGCCTCTGTGTCACTGTTCTTACCTTTCCATTTTCCCTCTGCCATCCTGGCACTGATGCCCAGCTGGCCTCCTGTCCTCTTGGGTGCCATGGAGCCCAGGACCCAGCCCAGACTCTTTGGCATGGCCCGAGAGGAGTCTTGGCTGGTGCTCAGGCATCTCTCTTCTCCACCCATGTCTGTTTTGCTGATTTGTCCCTGACTCTGTTAGCATCACTGCTGTGAGGTGCCCCTTTAGGAGCAGTGTTGTCCTAGGCTCTGGTGCCCCAGCTTTTCTGATCTCTTCTTTAAGGCCTCCTCTTATCCCTGGTAGTCCTAGCTGAGCATTCCCTGCCTGAGATCACCCTCTGTCAAACTGTGCAGTGCTTTGTGCTGTCTCGTGGCTCTTTGTGGGAGTCATTCCTTTCTCTCTGAACTTTCCCAAGGACCTTGCTTCCTGTCCCTTGTTCCCAGCAGTGTGAAGGTTCCTGTGCAGGGTTCCAGTGTACCTGAGTGTCCCTTGCTTGTGGGCCCTGTACAATTTACAAGCATGTAACTAATTCTCTGTGCCTTCAGGCTGGGCTGAGAGCCTGAGGAGTCTGTGGAAAAGCAGAGCTGTGGTTGCATCTCTCCTCTCCTGAGCTGGTGGCACACACAGAGCTGAGCAGCCTGCTGTGCAGGGGTGTTGGACACATGGTGCCTACCAGTCTGGGCATAACTGCCCTGCGTGCACACATCTCTGCTCCTCAGCACCAGCTTTTTGCTCTGCCCCTTGTTTTCAGTTGGGTTTGGTGTCCTTTTTCCTTGACACTTGTGCTCCCTCTTGCTCCTCAGCCCTGGAGCAGTGGGCAGTGGTGAGAAGCGGGGTGCTGTGCCCAGCACAAGAGCTGCTTCTCCCATGTTCCCAGAGCAGCTGTGTGTCACCCTGCTGTGGTCCCTCAGCCGTGGTGACCCACCTTGAGAGCCTTGTGGCCCTCAGCCCCCCAGCAAAATCCGCATCCCCTCACTCTCCAGGGCC
>VRYO01001717.1:3609574-3625269 GCA_009812075.1 Sialia sialis | reverse complement strand
TGTTCCTTGGCTATTCTTCCTGAGAGCCAGATGCATTCCTGCTGGCCTCCCCTTCACCATTGAGGCTTGGCATCTCTCTGTGTTCCCCTTGCCTGGCAGCTCCAGAGTTGGAGGTGATGGATTTGGCCACAGGCAAAGCAGTTACCTCTCCTTTGGTGCACAGGCAGCTGTGGAACCTTCACAGCCCTAGAGGATAGTCTTGGGCCCTGCCTGAACATCTGTCCCCCGGGGAGAAGAGGGATTGGGGATACACCCATCTCCCAGACAAGGGGTTTGAGTCCTCACCCAGGGTTTGGCAGCAAGGGGAGAGGAGCAGAGTGCTGTGCAAGCAAAAGAGCGTGACCCCAGCTCTGGCCAAGCTCCCCATGCACTGTGGTGTGGGACACAAGTGTCCCTTCTCTTCTGCAAAGCCAGCACAGGGATTGCAAAGAGCCCCAGGCCATGCCTGACAGCACCCATGGTGGGATGTGCACCCCGATCCTCCCATCGGGCTGGGGCAGTCCAGCGAGGCTCCCTGACCCAGCTTGTGCTGCTGCTGCTGTGGCTTGTGAAGCGGCTGCAGGGTGGGTGGTGCATGTGCCTGTGTGTCAGGGCAGCAAGCACAAGGGGTGGATGGGGCAGGAGCCATTGCTCTTCTCCCATCCCCGGGCTGTCCCCTCCCTCAGTGATGGGCCAGCACAGGGTCCAGCGTGCAGGGAGGGGGTGGCAGCACCCAGAGACAGCAGGGAAACCTCGGTCCGGCTGGGAGTATCCCAGCCAGCTGTGTATGAGAGCGGAACCTGCCTGGGGCTGCCCGCAGTGTCCATGGGTACCAGCAGGGAGGAGGGGACCGGCAGTGCTGCCAGTGCCGCTGGCCTGAGCGCCTTGTCGTGCTGTGCTGTCCCCTAGGTCACACAGCGGGCACACACACCGATGCCAGCACCAACTTCACCGACAGCATGAAGGAGGAGGCAGCCCGAGGCTTGGCAGCCCAGCAGGTGAGTCGGGGCAGCGCCACGCCGGGAACAGGGGTGGCGGAGCCGGGCTTTGCGCCATCGCAAACTGCGTCCCAGCCCCTTGGGAAACGTCCTTGTCACCCTCTGTCTTTGTGCCTCTAGAGCAACCCCCGGGCCCCCAAAGAAAATGGGGGCACTGAAAGGAGCACAGCGCCCGAGCGGGAGCTGCGGGCTGAGCAGGAGCTGCGGGAGCTGAAGGCGCAGCTGGAGGAAGCCGGCTTCTCCTCGGTCTCCCACATCAGGCAAGAGCTCTGGGGCTCTGGAGCCAGGGCTGGACGGGGCCCCCTGCATCCCGGACTCTGCCTGTCCTTCACTGTGCCTTGTGCCCCCAGGAAGGCGATGCTGAGCCTGTGCCTGGAAAACGCAGAGCTGAAAGAACGGATGGGTGAAGCCACGTCGCTTCTGGAGAGCGGGGAGCAGGAGGAGCCTGGGCTGGGCAGCCCTCTGGCCTCTGAGCCCCGTAGGCTGCAGCGGAAAAGCCGCAGCTCCCTTGGGGATGTCCAGGGGCTCCCGGCCGAGAGGGGAACGGTGCCCACCAAACGCCCAGCGCTGGAGGCTCGATCCCAGCATGACATGCCCAAGAGACCCTGCCCTGGCAGCCCGGCTGGAGGGGATGGGAGCCTCGTAAGTACACAGGGAACCAGGATGGAGATGAAAATAGAGGTGGGAATGAGGGTGGAAACAGGGAGCTGACAGCCCATTTTCCCTCCGGCAGGCGGAGGGCTCGGTTCCCGGCAGGGGCTGGCAAGGGCTGGGCACAGAGTTGCGCTCCCAGGTGGCACAGGGCCAAAGGCAGTGCCAGGAGCTGCAGGACAAGCTCGCTGCCTCGGAGGCAACAGTGCGAGCACAAGCTGAGCAGCTGGAGAAATACCACATCCTGCTCCGTGAGTTAAAAGCCAGGGTGGGTTGGGGGTGTGTTTTGAGCCTGGCGTGTCCTGTGCACTGTGCTGGGCATGGGGCAGGGGGGGTGGATCCTGCCAGGGGGGCTCTGAGCTGATGGCCTTGCCCAGCAGGTGAATCTCAGACACAGCAGCTCAGCAAGCAAGTGCAGGTGGACATCCAGGACCTGGGCTATGAGACCTGTGGGCGAAGTGAGACTGAGGCTGACCGTGAGGAGACCACCAGCCCTGGTAAGGAGACCCAGGGTTCCAGGGATCCCTGTGCTTTTCCCACCTGGCATAGAGAAGTGACACACTGTGCTCTCTGCAGAGTGCGAGGAGCCAGATGTATTCAGTGAGACCAGCCTGGGTGAGGAGCTGGGATCCCTGTGCCAGCCAGGGCTGTCTAGACCGGGCAAAACTGCCCAGAAAACCATGGCCCTGGAGGATGTGGAGGCCCTGCAGCAGCACATCCAGGACCTCAAGGCCCAGCTGCTCAATGCCAACAAGGTGATCCAGAGCCTGCAGCGCCGTGCCCGCTCCATCTCCGTCACCAGTGGCTACACCTCGAGTGCTGAGCGGCCCCTGCCAGCTCCCAAGGCCTTGGTGTCCCCAGCCCACAGCCTGACGGACGAGGACGAGGGCTGGCAGTCAGATGGGCACGGCACGCTGTGCCCCCCGGCCCTGCGGGCGCACCGTGACCTGCAGAGCCTGGTGCACCGTGTGGCCCTGCTTGAGGCACACCTGCCCGCAGCCAAGCACGGAGCCGCTCTGCCCAAGGAGCTGCAGTCTGCCACTTGGCCAGGGTATGGCTCTGGGGGCTGGGACCGTTTGGGGACGTACAGGGAATCCCAGGCTGGTTGCTCCTTGTTGCATGGTTTCCCTGCAGGCAGGTTCCTGGGGTGTTAATGTGTTGGGGCAGATTCCCAGCAATGGATGATACACAGACTCCCTCTGCAGCACTTATTCCCTGCTGTGTTCTCAAGGAGTCTGGCTGCCCTGTGAACAAACACCCTGCTTGCCCATGTCTCCTAGGAAATACAACTCTCTGATCCAGGCACAGGCTCGGGAGCTGTCCCACCTGCGGCAGCTGCTGCGGGAGGGCCGTGGGGTGAGCCGCAGCCTGGCCCAGCACCTGCGGGATGCCCTGCGGTCCTTCGAGGACCTCCTCCGTGGCACTGACATCGACTACTACCTGGGCCAGGGCTTTCGGGAGCAGCTGGCCAAGGGCAGGCAGCTGGCTGACAGGCTCAGCGACAAGCTGGGCATCAGTGAGTACCTCTAGGGTGCAGTGGGGCTGGATGTCATGGGTGTGTGATGGGTCAGGAAGGGATGCTCTGATCTGTGAAGAGCATCGCAGCACATGGGATACCTGCTTTGTCCTGTCCTGCTATTGCTCTGTGTGGGACCAAGCATCCTGGGGCATGGAGACACTGACTGGCTCTTCTCTGGCTTGCTTTTCAGGAGATCAACAAGATGGGGAGGATAAAACCAGTCACGAACTCCTGGCACAGAGGTACCTGTTCCTAGGGAAGGGTTTGTGGCATGTGTTTGGCATAGGCACCCTGAGGTCTATCACTGCTCTTGGGTAGGGGCCCAGGGTGCCCTTGGGATCTCCGCCTCAGGTGGATGTCCTGGGGCTGCCTCTGCTCTGGGGCACTCTGTATCTCTGAGCAGCCATCACTAGGGGGACATGGCCATGTGGGGCATCATGTAGGGAAGAGCTGTGGCATGGAGGTCAGACCTGCTGATGTGCCACCTCTGCAGGCTCAGCCAGGAGCTCCAGGAGAAGGAGAAGGTGATTGAGAGCCTGGAGGTGAAGCTGCAGGAGCGCTCTGAGTCCCCAGGCAGCAGCTGCCCACCCTCGGAGTCATCCCACTCTGCCAGCAGCTCGTCCTTCACCTCTGAGGGGCTAGAGCCCTGCTCTGATGGGGATGCAGCCAGCGAGTACAGCCAGTGCCACGAGGAGCCTGCCCAACACACAGGTACTGCAGGGGCCACAACTCTACTGCCTCTGGACACTTGTGACTTTTTGGGGTGTGCCAGGGTCCCCAGAGCGAATATAACTCCTCTTTCCATCTCTCTCCCGTCTCTAGGCCTTCACTTTGACTCTTTGTCCAAACCTGTTAGTGCCCCCCTGCCTGCCCTGGCCCCTGAGCTGTCCCCCTTCCTCCCTGCTGGGCCCCTTCCTCCTGCGGCCCCACCACTCCTGGGCTGCTGTGGGAATTCTGTCTGCTCCCTGGCTGAGGCACAGCAGGAACTGCAGGTGCTCCGGAGGCAACTGGGAGAAAGTGAGCACACTGCCTCTTGGCTTGGGTTTGGTCCTGCCTGCCCTGCATGCTGTGCTCTGACACATCCATCCCCCACCCTCTCTGACCTGCATGTCCTACCCTTGATCTTCTCCTTCTTTTCTGGGCTATGGCTTTGAGGTTGGCCCCCACTGCTCTGGCTGGGGGACAATGGGAATGTGTCCCTCTCATGTAGAGAGGGCCTGGTGAGTTGGAGGGACCCATCCAGAGACAGTACTAGCCCTAGGTGTAGACACTGGCACATCCCATGTCCTCTAGGAAAAGGCTGATCTGGTAAGTTGTGTAGGAGTGGGGCTGAGACCCTCCCCCTTGTGTCACATAATCAAGTCCTGGGAGAGCCCCTGCTCTTCAGTGGGAATAGGTTTGATGGGACAGGAGGTCAGATGGGAGACACTGGACTGCACAGATGTGCAGGGCAAGAAGGGGAGGAAAAGCAGATGGAGGGAATGTGTTGCCCCATTCTTCCTCCCTGCTCATTGTCCTTCTCCTCCTCCCTGCTTTGTCTTGTGTGTGCAGGTGTGACACTGCCCATGGCACCAGCAAAGCCCACAGTCCCACTGGGCCCCTTTGGAGAGGGCAGCAAAGCCCCAGCATCGTTCTGCCCACACGGCGCACTGCAGGGCCTGGCTGAGCTCCCCGGGGCCACCCACAGCCGCACCCTCTGGGACGTGCCCCCGCCCGGCCAGCTGCTCTGGGGGGCCCTGCCGCTGGGCTACCCCTCTGGCCAGAAGCTGACAGGTATGGTCCATGTTGGAGAGAACAGGGCATCCCACCAGCCTGTGGGGGAACTGGGAGATCTGCACCACGACAGCTGTGGGGAGGGCCAGGGGCACAGCTGAGCTGTGTCCCTGGATGTGGCAGGGGCAGACCTGCTGGAGGAACACCTGGTGGAGATCCGCAACCTGCGCCAGCGCCTGGAGGAGTCCATCTGCACCAATGACCGGCTCCGGGAGCAGCTGGAGCGTCGCCTGGCCTCCACCGGCAAGGCCAGCGGTACGGGGCTACCGGGAGCCAGGCTCTGCACACGCCTCTGCTCACCCCGTGCACAATGGGCACTGGGGAGAGACACTCAGCACTGCTTCCACAGGACTGCCCAGCGATGTCTATGCCCAGACTCCGGAGCTGGGGCTGCAGCTGAGCAGGGAAAACCAGGCTCTCCACGAGGAAAACCGGACCCTGCGGCTCCAACGTGACCACCTCTCCCAAGGTAGGGCTGGGCCAGCATCCTGGGGCTGAGTCCCACCCAGTGGGGTGGCCGTGACACTTCCAGGCTCTCTGTCCCCAGAGCTGGCACGGGTGCAGGAGACACTCCTGGCTGCCTGCTCCCGGGCACGGGAGGCTGAGGCAGAGCTGGGCCAGAGGCGCGGGAAGCAACGGAGGCTGGCGGAGGAGCTCTCCGAGTGCCAGGAGAGTGTTCGGCAGCTGCGGGATGAGCGGCGCTCTCTGCAGGAGGACAACAACAGGTAAGGTGTGCGGCATTGTGGCCTTGGGGCCGCAGCGCTGGGAGGGATGGCTTGCACCGCACCCACGTGTCACCTCTGCAGGCTGCAGCACTCAGTGACGCTCCTGCAGCAGCAGAGTGAGGAGCAGCGCCTGCTCCTGCAGACCCTGCGTGCGGAGCTGCACGTCTACGAGAGGCTCCCTGGCCCCTCTGCTGAGACACGAGCAGGTATGGGACCCATGCACAGCATCCCTGCCCAGCTCCTGCCCACGGGATGCCTGGCCCCTCTGACCCTTGAGTGGTCTCAGACACTTCTCCTGTGGCAGCAGGTTGCACGCAGTGGCCCTGCTGGCAGGCAGAAAGGCCGAGCAGGACCCCAGCAGCCCCAGGCACAGAGCCACATCTGTCTGCAGGGGCTCAGATGTTTCTTGTTCCAGGCTGCTTCCCATCTCCCCCAGTGCGTGATGTTGGCACAAACTCAGCAGCTGCTCTCCTCTCCCCAGAGCCCTCTGGCACATCAGTGGTCCGACGGATGGACGGTGGGTACCAGAGCCTGTCCACATGGGTAGGGGCTGCCAATCTCTTGCTGAGCAGGACTGGAGAGCTCAGGGCAGAGTCAAAGGCCGGGGATGGGACAGGGTGGGACACCAGGGGAGCGGGCAGTAGTCCTCACCTAACCCAGCTCGCTCTACAGAGCCACGTGGGGCAGACGTGCTGGCGAGGAAGAGCGAGGCACTGTCGGGGGCTCACGTTGTCGCGCGTCTGGACACGTACCGAGCCCTGGAGCAGCACGTCATGCAGGGAAAGGCCCTGGCCCGGGAGCTGATGTGTCTCACGCGCCCAGTACTCGGGCTGCCCAACTGCTCGCTCCCAGGAAAGGAGGTAAAGTGTGGGCAGGACGGGATAGGCAGCAGCTGGGGGCCAGACCCTCAGCACACCGTGCATTACGTGGTGCCTGAGCTCAATAGCAGCCCCGAGGCCAGCAGGGACAGCTGGAGGCAGAGAGCCTCCAGCCCGGGGAATGCAGCTGGCACTGTCCCGCCGTGCTGCGCTGAGCACGGCAAGTCCCCGGGTGCAGCGGGACGGGGGTGCCCCAGCAGCACCTGCTCCTGCACCCTTCTCCCGCAGGCCCTGGGATGGACGGGCACAGGGCAGGGGCATCTGTGGGGCAGTGCCACCACCCTGCACGGCATCCTGGAGGAGTGCGTGTCCCTCCTCACTGCCTTCTGGAGCACTGTGCTGCCCGTGAGCCCCGCCCAGCACCAGGGCAAGGTGAGCAGGGGCTGGGGGCCGGCAGGGCACTGCGGCCGGGTGCTCACTGCTCATCACACTCCTCTGTCCCAGGAGCAGGTGCTCCAGGGCGAGATTGCAGCACTGCGGGCCCGGCTCTCGGAGAGGGAGGATGCTCTGCAGAGCACGGCCAGGAGGCTGCGCAGCACAGCCCAGCTCAAGGACAGCATGGAGCAATTCATCGTCAGCCAGTGTACGTTCCCTGGTGGCACAGCAAAGCTGGCCTGGTCCCCCTGTGTCCCATGTGGTTCTGTAGCACAGGGACCTCGCTGACCCCATGTCTCTCTCCTGCAGTGACCAGGACCCACAGTGTGCTGCGCAAGGCCAGGACAAACCTGGAGGTGAGTTTGCCAGGGCCAGTGTGGGATGGGGGGTGGGTGTCCTGGTCCTGATGCCCTGGGGATGGACACAGATGGCACACACCCTGTGGTGGCTGTCGTGGGGTGCTGAGGGCTAGCTGGGTTAAGCGTGTGGGGGACACACTTTCCTTGTCTGTCCTCAGCCAGCATGTCCCTGTCCCCAGGGCACTTTCTTACTGCCTTGTGTCATCTCTTGCCAGGTGAAGGCCCAGCAGGCTCTGCCTGTTGCATGAGCCCTGTGCAGGGCAAGGAGCAATGGCCAGCATGGGAAGAACCCACTGGCTGCTGAGCTGTGCTGTGCCAGAAGGCTGGAGCAGACTCTGACCCTGGTGCTCTGAGGGCTGGGGTGGAAAGGGGTCTGGGGCGTCCCATGCTACACAGTTAGTGGGTTTGGGCTGCTGTGGTAGTTGCATGCCCTCCACCAGCCTTTGCTTGGCATGGCAGCAGCAGCTGCTGGCTTGGGCTTTGTCTGGCCCATGCTTCAGCACTTGCTCCCTTCCACCCTCAGTGCTCAAGAGTGGGGTGACACAGCCCCCCACACTGAGCACCCCTTGCCCTGGGACCTGATCCCCTCTGTAACCCCGATGAGTCGCTGTCCCTGCTTGTGGATGTATGTATATGTATATAGACAGAGGTACTGGAAATGTGCTCTGGGGACTCTGGACATATTGGGGCCCCAGTGCAGAAGAAAGATGTAAGAAATGCCATATTCTGTTCAGCGGCTAAAGAGTGCCCAATAAAAGTTTCCTTTGGGTTGTGGTGTTCTGGCATGCCTGACTCTACAGCCATGCTCCCCCTCCCCAAACCACCGGCAGCACAGAGTGCAAAAGCCACCAGCTGTCCCCAGGGGGGTGGCTCTGTGCCCTACCCTAACAACCCAGGGGCAGCTCTGTGCTGCACTAGGCACTCCCTTCCCCTCCTCCTGCTGTTCTAGACACCCTCTCCAACACCAGGCAAGCAGCAGCGAGAACAATAAATACTGTAATAAATAGAGAACCCCTCTCCCCTGACACTGCTGTGGCAGCAGGCGGTGCAGCCGGGGTTCTGGAGTGCCTGTCTGGCTCTGCTCTTCCCAGGCCCTTCCAGCGTGGGCATGGCCTGGTGCCCCTCTGGCTGTGACAAAGTCAGCCCTGCCCCACAGAAGCAGCTGATGTTGGGGACAGGGCGATGCAGTCCTTGGCAGTGCTCTCACAGCAGCAGGTAAGAGTGGCTGTGTCCAGTGGTACCATCCATCATGCTGGTTCGATGCTGAACCTCACAGTGGGCTGGGGCTGCACAGCCCTCCTCAAAGCTGGGGGGCAGCCCCACAGCCAGGGCTGTGGGACAGGGGGCAGGTGCCAGGCTGGAGTGTCACAGAGCCCCTAGCAGACAAGGTGGCTTTGGAGATTCATCACCAGGAAAGCAGCGCAACCTTCAGAAGAACAGGATGTGTTCCTGGAGCCTGGACCAGGTGCAGTGCCAGGACCACCTTGAAGCCCTCGCAGGCTGGAGAAGACAGGCAGGGTGAAGCCCTTTTTGTGTTGGGCGTGAGGAGGGGCTGTTCTGGTGAGCAGCAAAGTGGTCCCAGAGACTCACAGAAGCCAAGGGAAGCTGCAGGTGGGCGGAAACCAGGGCTAAACCACGCCAGTAGGATGGGACAGCGTCACAGGCCCCAGTGGCCCTGAGCTTGTTGCTGGGGCCTGTGTTCCTGCCAGGCTGGAGGCTGGAGCCAGTGGTCAGTTGTCACACAGTCCTGTGGCCCAGTGTGTGCAGACTAGCGGCGTGTCCTGTGTGGGGAGTGTGTGAGGCCCTGGCTCAGATGGGCTTGTACAGCAGCGTGGTAACGTACTTCTTCTTGTAGCGGTGTGTGGCACTGAGCACCATCACGCCGTCCTGCGGGAGGCACAGAGTCAGCATGTGGGGCCAGGGCACCCCCAGGGCTCAGGGAGCTGCCCCAGCCTGGTCCTGCTGTCCCCAGTCCCACAGCCAGCTCAATACACATGAGGGCATGGGGCAGAGCAAGGGCAGGGTGTGATACGTGCTTAGCTCCTCCACACCGCAGGGAGGCAGCTGAAGAGAATTGTCTGGAAGTCACACCCTCTGCCCCTGTGCCTGCCACACCTCACCAGGCAGCCAGGTCCCATCTCCACCCCCCAGCTTAGCAGGTTCTGCTTCCTGCAGGTGCTGCAGGCTCCTGGGAGCCACAGCAGCTCACCCGCAGCCTCATGGGACCTACACTTACCTTGATGGAGAGCGCGTAGAGGTGATTGAGCATGACGTGGTTGGGCTCAGGCAGCAGTGCTGGGTCACACTAGGAGGAGAGGAGTGTCACAGGGGAACAGCAGAGCCCTGATCCCCCAGCCCCAGCCAGCACAGGAAGCTGCTGTCCCAGACAACTCAAGCTGCCACTGCCTCTGGCTATTCTGAACAGGAAGAGAGCTCAGCTAAGCACCAGGAGGCCAAATCAGTGTGGCAATGGGGAAAAGTGATGCTTTTCCTAGGAAATGCTCAGGGCTAGACCCCAGCCAAGGGGAGCCCAGGCTCCCTGCAGACAGGACTCCCTTTCTGACCCCAGTGTGGCTCTCTTTGTGGGCAGTATGCTGGTACACACCGAGATATTGGTGTCCTTGTTGAGGATGACCTGGAGGAGGTGAGGTGGGAGGATGGGTGGGGATTTGAAGCGCTCCTCGGGCCGGTATACGTACATCTCTTGGCCATAAGGTCCCGGTGGGGAGCTGGATAAATCTAGAGAGAAGACAAAGGCAGAGGCATGAAATGACTGAAGCAGGATGGACGAGCACAGAGCAGCTCCTAAGAAGCTGAGAAGACCTCAGCAAGGTCTTTCAAGCACAAGCAGGGATCCTCGAGCAGGGATCTATTCTGTAGGAACAGCTCAGCCTTTTCACAGCAGAAAATGCAGCTGGGCGAGCCCATGTCAATTCCAAGCAGGGCTGTAAGCTGATACATGCACTGACACAACACGACAAGCACCCCATGCTACCCATCACAAGACCCCCCAAGCACATAGCTCTCAGCACAGGTAGGTCTCTGTTCTTGAAGGGAACAGCTGGTTTGCTCCAGAGCTGTGCTCTCAGCAGCAGGGGCACAGGGAGCAGGTTGCTCTTTGGTGCTGCCTGATGAGGAGATCCAGGGAAGGCAAATAGGAACTCTACACTGAGCAGCTCTTCCAAACATAGGAGGGACCTGAGGAGCTCACAGTCACCGAAAGCTGGACTGGCTGCATCTCCCAGCTATGTCTGATCTGAACATTTGGGACCAGCCAGCCTCCAGAAGGGCTCCATCTCCTTGGGCGGTTGCTGCTTGCTGGCTTCCCTCCAGCAGAGTGTTTCTTGCCCGAACTGGGAAAGGACACGGAGCTGAGCTGTATGTGAGATGGGGCTGTACCAGGGATAGACACACAACTCAGCTTCCTGCCAGCATTTCACACTGAGCCAACACCACCAGTGCCTGTGTAGTAACCTAACCTGCTGCTGTAACACAAGCAGACAGGGAGGTTTGCAATGTGCTAGCACTGGTACAAATTACCTTGGCGTGAAAACCAAGAGTAGCTACTGAAAATAAACTGGATCCTGCTATCACCTAGCTTGTACCCCGGATCAGATGACTTACAGTTGACCAGACAGAAAGGGCTGATGTTCCTGGCATTTCCCAGTCCAAAATGGCTCCCTCAGCCACGCACAGGCAGCAGCTCTGCTCTGGGATGGTGCTAGCACAGAACAAGTTACACCAACACAGCCCCTCCAGAGGGATGAGGCCTCAGCTGTGGGCTGAGAAGGACACACTGCCCAATACTACTCATCCCCACATCTCTGTCCTGGGGGGTCTGTGCACCCAGAGCAGAGGAGGTGGAGAACAGCACATGCAAAGCTGCAATGCCACAAAACTCACCCCGACCTGAGGTTTCGGAGCTTTCCAGGGAATCCACCTTCAACGCATCAAACACCTCGAAGTCAGACTTCTTGACGTGGATGAGGTTGTTTATCGTCCCCATCTGGCTGGTAACCACAGGCTGGAAAGAACTGGGGTGAGAATCTTCCTGTGTTCACCTCCCACCTGAGGCACATTCAATGCTTCCTACATCCCCCCAGCCCAAGCTGTCTTTGCTGCAATGCTACCTCTGAGCACAGGTGGCTGGTGTCCCTCTTTGCCCTGCACTTGTAGATCTTTGCTGTTTACCCTGGAGGATTTTCCTTTATCACAGGCTCCTACATCAGCTCCTATTTCCACCCTCCATTCTGCTACATGCCTATGGGAGGTGTGCTGTCCTTCCCTGCTGCTCCTGCGTGATTCAGTTTGGAGGAGAACCTGTGAGTGCTGACCTCATGGCTCATCTTCCCACTGCCAATTTTCAGTGGGACTTGAGGGCATTCTGCCATTTCTCTGCCCTTTCTCAATGCTTCCCCATAAAGCATGACTAAGTCCAGAGGAACCAGCCTCTGAAATGACTCTGGGGACGGAGGTGTGCCTTTTGTTACAGGAGATAGCCTCTGCTCTCCCTGTTCCCCCTCTGCTGCAGTTACATCCTGTCTAGCTCCCTGAAGAAGACAAGATTTGCAGGAATAAACCTTGGAGCATTACCTCAGATGGATCATGGACCCACTGGCCATCTACAAAAAATTTGTACTGGTGCTCTCCTTCTGGAAGGTCCAGGATAGCAACGAAGTCATTGTGGCTGCGCAGAGAGAAGATGTGCAACAGCATCACCCTGTTGATGCTCTGAATGCTGCTCTCCCATGGGGCTATAGAAACCAGCACTGCCCAGCCCCTCTACCCAGACAACTTCATGCAGGTCTAGGCTTGCTCATCATCACTGACCCAAGGCATTAGAAAGTGGATGTGACAGACACCCTGGCCAAGACAGGCTAAGAACACGTGGGCAAAGCTCCTGCCCTGTGCTGGCACAGCAGGATAGGAGCAAGTGGGACAGCTCTGTTTGTCAGGTCTGAAACTGAGATAAACTCGTTCCAGATTAATTGCTAGAGTCCTCCATGAGCTTCCATGTAAGTCACAGATGTGTTGCAGAACAGTGAGGACATCATTAGGGCAGGAAGATACGTGAGGGACAAACAACTAACACCCACTGGCAGCAATACAACTAGGCATGGGGTAATACTGCAGCCAAGGGAAGAGCTGACAGCTTCCAGAGGACTGCTGCATACCTGGGCAGGCTCTGCTGCCAGCACTGGCTGCTGTGTGACATCCAGCTGGGCAAGCAAAGTGGCCCATCCTGTCCTGTCCCTGTTTCACAACTTTCCACTGTCCCTGCAGCACCACGCAGGGAAGGAGCTGACTCAGAGAAAAGCCAAGAGAGCAAAAGAAAACATCCTCTGCACTGGAGCAGACATGAACATAGAGTAAGTGACTTGAGGGACTGGCTACCTCTTGATGAGTGGGATCTTGGTGCTCCAGTTGTTGAAGGATCCAGAGATGAAGACCTCCTTGCCTCCATCAGCCCAGCGTATGACAGTCGGACGAGCCTGTTGGGATGGCTTCACTGACTCCTCTAGATCTGGCTGCCACGACACAAACTCCTTGTCCCCAGGAATCTGGGCAAAGAAAACCAGAGGGATGTGACTGAGACACAGAGACAACTGTGAACACATTCACACAGCTGTAAGAACACTTACAGGTTCTCTACCAGCCCACCTGCACATGGCACACAGGAGCACCATAGAGCTCCTCCAGCCTCCCAGCTCCCCAGAGACCCCTGGCACAGCTGGGAACACAGCAAGCGGATGGCAGACGGGGAAGGGAGCAGCCAGCCCTTACCTTGGAGTCATGGGAGCTGAAAACACTGGGGTCATCGGTGCTGCCCACCATGATCTTGTGCGGGTGCTCCTTGGCAGGGTGGGAGGCGCCGGAGCCGTCCGAGCGGTGGGACTTGGAGCCATGGCGCTCCCCCGACACCCGCTCGCTCGTGGTGTTCCCCATGGCAGCTCAGCAGCCCCTGCAGGGAGACACAACAATGCTCTGCCTTTGCTCACGGGCTCTGGCAGCACGGAGAGGAGCACAAGAGCCCTTTCCCAAGTGGTTTTTTGCCAGCGGAGAGGAACAGAAATCCTCAAAAAGGCCCCAAGTTCATTTCCACTACCAAGTTTGGGAGCTGAATGGGAATTCAACAAACAAGGCAGCTTGACCTAATTATAGCCCCGTCCTTAAGAACCATAACTCTAGTTAAGCTGGTAATTGTTAAGACTCCAAAACCAATACAACTTCACCTGTGTCCCGCATCAGCCCTAGGCAGCCAACAGACTAGAGCTGATGGGAAAAATAAAGCCAACCTTTATTGGCAAATCAACTGCCTGGCGTTAACAGAGCCTCTTTCACAGTCCTGCAGTCAAGCTTCACAGACACTTCCCGACATCCAGCAAGAAAACAGCCAGGGAGTAAAAGCAGCAGCTGTTTTACAGTCCCCAGCAAGTCTCCAAGAGCTCGCAGGCAGAAGAGCAGAGCCTTGTGCCTGCAAAGGCGACAGGGAGCATTTAAAGTGTCCGAATGGAATCGCCCAAGCTGGAGCTTGTCCAAGGAATGGGGCTAATGCTGTGGTGTCTGCAAAAAGCTCAGCTCTCAGCAGCATTCACTTATGATTCACCAGGCAAGTCACCGTGTCAGCTGCGGCACAGCATAACACAGCACAGCGAGCAGGACTATTTGTTGTGACCTAGCCAGCACCTGCCTGGCTGTCTGGAGGGACACGGTGAGGGAAGGGCAGCCCTGGCCACTTCAGTGTCCCTCTGCAGCTGGAGATGGGCCACCATCCCCAGTGCCACCCAGCTCAGGAGAACTGACCAAGCCATAAACAACTACACACCTTTTAAGATAAACAACTAAGCCACTGCAAGCCCCACAGGACTCTTCAGGCCTTACCCTCTTTCCTGGAGCTGAGATGGATTGGGGTTCTTGCCTGCTTCCAGGCTAATTTTGCAGCTTTTAGCTTACTGTGGGCTCTGCAGAGCAAGCAAGGGACAGCCAGCCTTGCTTCATGTGCTCACTTGTGACATTTGGAGGTCTGTTTAAAAGATCAAGTTATACTAAGGATGCCAAGCCAGGCTGCCAGCCAAAGCCAGGCTTTAGAACATTATGGAGCAATTACTACAGTATTTCTTAAACCCTGCAGGCTAAAAGCTAATCCATACCCCCACGCCTTTCAGTGCAGATAAAGTATACCTGAAGATCTAGGTCAGATGAGCTACACCTCTTGCTCTGACATCTTCCCAACCTGCTCTGAGGAGCTCAGACAGCTCCTCACACAAACTGCCCCTGTAGCACCAGACCTGCTGCTGAGGAGTTTCCTCTCCAGTATCTCCATTAAGGCTCCCTTACTTCTCATCAGGAAGGAAGGTGGGAAAGGCTGAGCTTCCCTTGTAGCTGGACAGACCTGAGAGATATGTGCAGGTGTTAACAAGTGTGAAGGTGTTTCTGTTCTCTACAAGGATTCTAGTCCCCCTGTTCCTTACAGATCACTCTCTCCAAACACGCCCTGACGTTTATCCCAAGCAGTGGCTCCTGTCTAGCGTGTGCCATCTGAACCCCCTGCAACACACACAGGCACCCAGCCTGTGCCAGGACAAGTCTCTGTACAGCCTGCAGTACCTGGCTTTGTTGAATTAACTTTTACAGCTCAAACCTTCCTGCACCCCGACCACCCCTCGCAGCATTGGGAGATGATGTGACACATGTACACCCAAGCCAAGGATGGAAATGCTGCCCACACCAGAGCCCCAGCAAAGCTCCAAGGCATCTCAGCACATCCACTCCCAGTCTGGCAGCAAGCCCCTGCCAGCCGCAGCCCACAGCAAGGTGGGTGCCTGCCTGCCCCATCACTGGGCGCTTCGGTTCCAGCCAGCCCCACCTTCCCACTTGGAAAACGACAAGTGAGTAATACCAATGTCTCTCCCCGGGATATGCCAGGCTCGCTGCCTCTCCCACCCGGCCAGTGAGCGGCCGGGAAGCGCTGGCAGGTAGCCCGAGGGGGTTTGTGCAGGAGGGATGGGGTCTGTCCCCAGAGCACTGGCAGGCATTCCCAGCCGGTTTTTAAGGGAGGGATGGGCTCCAGCATCTAGCCGGGCTGACATCGCCCGGGGCTGGGGTGACCCGATCCGCTCGGGCTCTCCCTCTTACGGAGACGGGAACCAGAGCTGAGCCCCGAGTTTGCCGTGAGGTGAAGGGGATGAGCTGGGAAAGCGGGGGCGGAAAACCTCCCTCCGAGCAGGCAGGGCTGGGCTCGGGCTGCGGCTCTGCCGGGCTGTCACGGCGGGCTCGGCCCACGGGCACCCGCGGGTCCGCCGTGGAGCGAGGGAGGAGCGGCACACACCGGCAGGAGCCGGGCCCTCCCGAGGGGCTGCCACTCGGGTGTGCACCGCTGCGGGCTCCGGGACACCGCCACACCGCGGGGACGCGCAGCCACGCCTCACCCACCGCCT
>VRYO01001717.1:3579759-3602750 GCA_009812075.1 Sialia sialis | reverse complement strand
AGGGAGTGTTCCTGCTTTGTGTCCTGTTCCAGCTGCTGCTCTCTGCTCTGGGAACACTCATCCCCAGGGATGCTCAGCAGCTTCCCCTGCACTGTTGTCTCCAAGGTGGCTTCCTCAAGCTTTGCCTGGGCACAACAAAACTAATAACGCAGTCCAAGCACAGGGAGCATGGAATGCCCAAGCAGGGCAGCACACAGAGGGAGGCAGACGATCCCTTCCAGGTAGGGGAAGTGTTTGCTGATACCTGTGCTTTGGCTTCAGGCCGTAACGTGAGTGGTCGAACCTGGCATTCAGCTTCTTCTCCATGTAGTCACATGCCATGGATGAGCTGAGCAGTTCCTGCAGGAATCTATTCAAACGGGTGGTTAAGATGGTGTCAATGGGGTAGCCTTGATCTCCAACACGGTTGAGGATCCATGCACCCCGGCGGGTGCTGAGGAAGACCTAGACAAGAAGGAAGGATCATTTCCTGAAGTCAGTGAGCACTGGGTAAAGATCCAGAGGGCAGAGGGAGCTGGCATCTCGCAGGGGAGTGGGACCAAGTCTCAGTTGCCTGGCAGCTGGGATTGGCAGGAGCCAGCATTGCCAACCACAGTGAGTGCTGGTACGGAGCAGCAGCTGTGCAGTGCCTTGGTCCTGGTCCCTGTGCCGCTGACAGTGTCCCACAGGAGCAGCCCTGCCCACCAGGACCCTACTCCTGCTTACCTGCTGGGCTGTTTGGCTGATCTCCACAGCCAGGTCTGACCCTGAATTCCCGATCCCGATGACGACAACCCTTTTGTTTGTGAAAGCCTGAGCATCCTTGTAGTTTCGGCTGTGGAGGTAGTGGCCCTTGAACTTCTCAATTCCTGTGAGCAAGGAGGAGGGATGCTTGGCTTCCTGGTGCCAGCTTGGAGGATCACCCCCTTAAAGACTGGAAATGTTCCCTTGTCCCACCAAACCACTCCTGGGGAGCACAGGAGCACGCATGAAGTCAAAGCAAGGCAGGGGCCAGGAGGGAAAGCAGCAGGGAGAATAGAGACTGGCGTGGACTAGATTTCAAGAGTGTCCCCTCATGCCAGTGTCTAGGGCAGTACCTGGGAAGGAGCTGAGCGGGAGATGTGCGTCGGTGTGGTGCCCACTGCACACCAGCACGGCGTCGAAGACGGCCGCCTCCTGCTTGCCCTCACTCTCCGTCACCACCTCCCACTGCCCGCTGCTGGCGAAGTCGGGGCGCTTGGACACGCGGCACACGCTGGTCTGGGCACAGGGGGAGCGCTGTCAGGCACCCTGTGCCCCCCGTTCCCGCTGCCACCTCCCCTCGGGCCCCAGCTCTCACCCTGAAGCGGATGTGGCGCAGCAGGTCGAAGTGCTGGGCGTACATGCGGAAGTACTCCATGATCTTGGAGTTGTGCATGTAGTTGGGGAAGTCGTCGGGGATGGGGAAATCGCTGAAGCACATCATCTCCTTAGAGGTGTTGATGATGACGGAGCGGTAGATGCTGGCACGGCCATCCTCAGGGCGCTCCTGTGGGAGCGGGGCACAGACACGGGGAAGGATGGCTGGGGCTGGTGAGTGGCTCCTTTTCATGGAGCCCCTGCCCTCACTCAGAGGATCCCACTGCGGCCGGCTGCCACCTCACAGCCACCACTGAGGGTCACCGTGCTCACCCCAAGCAGGACACGTGGCCAGCAGGGTTTACCTCAAACCTCCAGAGGCCTCCGATGTCGGCAGTCCTCTCGAAGCAGACGGGCTCCAGCCCCTCCTGCAGGCAGGCTTTGATGGCGCACAGCCCGCTGCTGCCCCCGCCGATGATGGCCACCTTCTTTGCCATGCTGCTCTCCACCACCGCCTCTTTGCCTGGGGACACCATGGGACAGGGGGCTGAGCGGCCTGGAGTGTGCAACACTTTGACCCTGGTGCAGCAAGGAGGTCCCAGGCAAGAGAGGCAGCCCCTCAGGAGTTTGTCCGGGGTTGCTGCTTTCCCTTCTCAGGTGTGAACCTGGTCAGTGCTGGGGTTTGTACTACTGAGATGTTGCCTCTGGCTGCCTTGTGGAGAAATCCTACCGAGCACCAGGGAGCCTCAAAATCTCCCCGCCCACGCCAGGTCCCGGCGATGGAGGTGCTCGGCAGTGCTGTGCCCGCTGTGGGGACCCACGGTTTCCTGCCAGGTGGGTGACAGCCCCTCCGCCCGTGCTTTGCCCTCTCCCTTCCCCTCCTGGCGCGGTGGCAGCTCCGGGGACGCCCTTCACCGACCTGCGGCCGTGCGATGAGCAGCCCAGGGAAGGCTGGCGGCAGGCACGGAGCCGGGCGAGGGGCTCTGCCGGGCTACCCCGAGCCGTGAGGCCGGAGCGCGGCCTGCCTCTGCGGTGCGCAGCGTCCGGGATCGGGGCGGCCCCTCTGTCACTCCTCCCACGGGCGAGGAAAGGAAGCCGGGAGCCGGGTGCGTCCCGGCCGGAGGGGCAAGGGAGCCGGGAGCCGGCTGAGTCCCGACATGGGTGCTCCGGTAGCCTCGGAGTCATCGCAGCCGCTCCTCGTGGTTGCGTACTTGGTAAACAAACGCTGCCCTGAACTTTTACCGTAGAATTACGGATCAGCCCACGCCCAGTAATTCTTGTAGCCGGGGTGACACATGGATCTGTGTTGCCCACATCCTCTGTGCCCCGGGGCTGGGCATGTCGGCATAGTGTCCCTATAGCCGCGGCTCGCTCCTAAACAAATAAAATCCTCGGGGCCAGTGGAACCCCGGTGCGAGGAACAGCACGCTGTTGGGGTGTCCCTGGTGTGAGGATGGTGGCATCAATAAGGAAAAGGTTGTCCCTCGTGGCTGGAGGCACAGAGCAGGTGGATCCAAACTCACTGCTGGCTGCTGGCACACTCGCAGCCGGACAGCCCCTGAGGTTTGCAGGGAAGTTTGCTCTTCCCTGTGCAGAGAACTTTGCCATAGAGCTGAGCGAGGCAGAGGGGCCAAGCTCTGCGGCTGAAATGGTTTTAACCTTCTAAAACCCATAGTATGTTTGCAGTAAGCTTATTTATTAAGCTCTTTCTGTCCCTTGCTGTTGGCAAGGGCTGATCTCTGCCTGGGGCAGAGCTGCCAACCCACACTCTGTCAAAAAGCATCAAAAGCATCTTACCAAGCAAGGGATCAGCACAGGAATGGAGAGGTGGCAGCACTGGCAGTGCTACTCTTCCTGCTCTGCTGTCAGCTGGCTTCTAGCTCTTTTGCAAACTTTGCACAGACTGCTGTAGGGCAACAGGTACAGGAGACCTCTGTGTTATAAAACCTCTGTGCAGATTGCTCTCTGAATTTGCCCTTCTCCCTACAGGACACTGCACAGCCTTGGACTTTACTCCCCTGTAGCTGTACTCAGTACAGACAAACTAGTCTGTTGGGCACCAGGGTCATGCCATGATATTTGGACTAGATTGGTATTTGATTAGTTGATATCTGTGGAAATTCAGAGTTCCCCACACCGGGCAAGCACTCAGGATGTAGAGTGTTTGCAGCACTGTCTGCTGCACTGTCTGCTCTGGGCTTCCACAGTGGGCACAAATGGTGTGGGACAAGTGGAGCAGAAAGCTCCTCTGTCCTATCAGTGGGTTGCACCCATGCTTGGAGAAGGAGTGACAAATGACAAGCACAGAAGGAGAGCAAAGGTCTCTCTGGTGGAGCTTTGAAAAGGTGGGAGGTGGCCAGGCAGCCTGTGACCCAGCAGGGCTGTGCAGTGGTGATGGTGGCTGCTACCAGGACCTCATGGAGCATCATGCAAGTGAGTCAAGAGCAATTTTTTTGGCACACACCTGTGTGGGAGCCACAGATGCACCCTCCACGATGTAGAGAGGAAGACTCCAACAGCTCTAAGAACAGATTCTAAGTGCAGACAAAAAAGATGCTGTGTTTTGGAGAAGGTACAGCAAAGATGTTTTGGCACAGCACAATCCCTGCCCAGCCAGAGTGTGCCACCTGCCTGTGCTCCCACAGCCACCACAGGGCTGGTCTCTGCCTTAAGGCAGGTGGGCTGGCCAGAGTGTCCTGGTGCTGCTGTGCAAATGCCAGACTGGCCCAGCTGGCTGCCAGGCATGCAGTGCAACCCAGGGGATTATTTTATGGTTACTGCAGCACCAACCCAGACCTGGAAGCTTTGCTGGCTCACCCTGTCACAGGGTCAGGGCTCAGCTCCAGGGGAACTCTGTTATATCAAGCACTTCCAGGGGCAGTGACAGGGTACTTGTATCAACAGTCATCAGGCTGCTCCTGCACATTCCACCCCGGAGAACAGCATACTTAAACACTACCTGGTCCTAATGTGACTTAATTGGTGTTTTCCAGGGCCTGAGTGCACTAATAGACCTCAATGACCACTAAGAGCCTCACCTGGGCCCAATCCCTCTACCCACATGCCAGGAGCACTGTTTAAGCTGATTATCTGAGCTCAGTCTAGAGCCCTCACTCCCTGCTTGGCTGTGGAATCTGATGAAGTGTGTTCTATGATTTTCTGGCTCAGTCTCAGCTCCAGCTCATTAATAAGGAGAGCAGGCTCCTTGTGGTCCCCTCCTGCCAAGGACCAGCATCCCTCTGTGAAAATAAGGCTGCCAGCAGTGCCAGGGGAGGAGAACCAGCCTGCCTGAGCACAGGGAGCTGTTGGTGATGGTTGGCAGAGTCAGGGCCTCTTGCTGCAGTAGCTGCAAGCTGGGGCTGGGTGTATTTCTGGGCAGTGGGAAGGGACTGGCTCTGCAGGATTCTCTGCAGCCTGGAATGTGCTGTTGATAGGAATTGCTGTGAATGCATTGTACCCCCTGAGAAACTGTGTAGGGAAAAAGGAACTGGGAAGCTCTGGACAAGAGCTTCAGGAGCAGGCTATTGCTGAGAGCTGCTTCCCCTGTTGCCCAGTGGATGATCAACCCTTCAGTGCCACTATCCTTTCCCCATGGCTCTGGGAGCCATGTGCTTAACATCTAGCCTTAGTGCAACACTTAAATTGGGAGCAATAGGGAAGAGATTGCTTAGGGAGGCAAAGCTCTGTGTAACCACCCTGAGGAGAGACCCCCATGGGTCCCCTCCAGGCAGGTGCTGTAGAGCAGGCTGTGCAGGGTATGCTTATGACAGCAGCATGATCAGTGTATTTATAGAATACAGATACAGGGGTGATTGTAGAGAAACCTCTGCAAAGTCACAGCTACCACATACACCATGGGCTATTGCAGGTGCCCAGCAAGAACATGCAGATTCACAGTATCAGCAGTGAGCTGCCGGATGGGTGTGCCGAGTCCTCCCCAGGCTCTGCAGAGACTGCTTTTGGTCACCAGAGAACAGTCAGCGCAGACCCTGCCTGACAGCACAGCACCAGACGTCTGAGTGCAGGCCCTGGAGCCCGCAGCATTACTCGTGGAGAAGTCTTGGCCCAACTGACGTGGTTTAGGATGCCAGTTCAAGGGCCAGGATCCCCTCCCTGTGCGTGCTCAGCCCTGCTTTGTGCCAGTCAGTGGCTCCAGAGTGCGAAGAGGGCGGGTGCGGTGGCCGGGGACAGCCAGCAGTGCTCCACCACGCCGTAGAGAGCATAGCCCAGCAGCAGCCCGAAGAGCACGTCCGTCATGTTGTGCCTGCCCAGCATGACCCGGGAGATGCTGACGATGAGAGCCCAGAGCACCACGAGCACCCGCAGCGGCACGGCCAGGACCAGGTGGCGCAGGACGAAGCGGCAGACCAGAGCGGCCCTGGTGGCGTGGCCCGAGGGGAAGGAGTACTTATCCACCGAGATGGTGACGAACATGTCCATCTTGTTGTGCGTGGGCCGCGGCCGCCTGACGAGCCCCTTCACCACCGCCACCATCACCAGGTCCAGCAGCAGCGCTGGGAGGGACAGGAACAGGGTTACTGAAAGCACAACCCTCAGCTAAGGGAGCCAGCAGCACTGGGAGGGACAGGAACAGGCTAAGTGAAAGCACAACCCTCAGCTAAGGGAGCCAGCAGCGCTGGGAGGGACAGGAAAAGGATAACTGCTAGCTCCCTTCAGCTAAGGGAGGACTCAGCTGTCAAAGCTGCCTGAAGATGTTTTCCCCAAGGCTGGGAGAGCACAGCACACAGCTGTTCTTGGCCTTGTGCAGCAGAATGAGCACATCCTCAGCTTCTGCTCCTTTGCACACACCTCTCCTGCACTACCAGACCCTTGGCCTGCCACAGCCCACATGGCTCTGCCTATTTTCTCTCTGTGTAAAATCTGATCTTGCCATGACTTTGGGCTCAATCTGTTGTTTCATCTGAAGGCAGCAGAGTCATTAAGTCCTCACAGCTCCTTTCCTGGCAGTGCTGACTCTGCATTGCTCTGTCTGCCCTAGTGACCGGGGTCAACCTGACTGGGTGAATGATCAACCCACTCCTCTCCAGCACAGGTCAGTGAGAAATGCTCAGAGTTGGTGTGGTGCCAGGACTCCTGGGATCTGGCTTTTTCCCTGCTTTGGTTCTCAAGACATGAATAAAGGACAATTTATGGTGGCTTGCCCCTTGAGAGCTAAAGGCTATTTTGATAGAGGCAAAGTACTTGTGATAAAGTGTTTACATAGTATTTGGCAAGAGCAGCTTCTCATGTAGGGCAGAGGGTGCTTTCTCCATCCTTGTTAGCTCAGCTTAGCACAGCACTCACAGCCAGGGCTGCTTCTTGTTGTGCAAGAGACCAACTTCTGTTTGTCCTAAGACTTGCTTCTGGACACCTAATCTTTTGGTCACTTCAATTCATTTCCTTTGGTTAATCATTTAAGAACAAATTTTCTTTTTTTTTCCCCTACATATAAAACTAGATCAGTGGCTTTTTCTACACAGGATCTGGGGGATTCAAGTTGGACACAAGGGAATCCTCTTTCCCCACGTGGGTGCTGCAGCCCAGGGACAGATCCCAAGAGGTAGGTGACTCTTGCCCAGAGCACAAGGCCCTGGTGCTAGGACAGATCTTGGGGCAGAGTTTAGGCTGGAGGCATCCAGGTCCCTTCTCACAGCTCTGCTGTAGGGCTCTAATTTAACCATGTGCTGCTGGATGAGAAAGATGCACAAACCTGTGTTTCCCACCAAGCAAATTTCAATTCAGATTCTAAGCGTGAGATCCTAATTGTTTGCAACTTAATACAAAAGTAACAATAAGGAATCTGAGAAGTTCTGGTGCTTTGGACCTATTACAGTTTCTAAATAAGCAAAAATGAATCCCCTTAAATACACCAAGGCTATTCTGTGTGTATGTGTGGAATACTACACCATGTAAGATGAAAATTTGTGCTTTAAACCAAGTTTCCTCACTGGTTGGTACAGAAAAATCCATGAAGGCATTGCCTGCAGGGAGCCAAGGGAGAAGGTCTGCGTGCCAGAGCAGCTTTTCGGGGAAAGTGCTGGTGTCTCAACACTAGGCAGCTGCACCTAGAATGCACTGTTGTGACAAGCTTGAGGAGCTGAGAGAGCTTTCAGCCCCCAGAGCATTTTGCAACCTCAGGAGCAGTTTTAGTTGTCGAGAGTTTCCCAGTGTGTGGTTGCACCTGTGAAAGATGAGTCGTGCTGGTGCCACCACGCCTTTAAGCTGCAGGGTCACTCCCACTGCTACCAGGCATTCCAGATGAGCCCACACAAGTTGCTCAATTCCAGCCGGTGCTCTCGGGGCTTAGGCTTACCCAGCTCTGCCCCATCCCTCGGGTCCCCCCTCCCCTGCACAGCCCCGGGGCGAGCCCCCCGCCTCACCGAAGAGCAGGTTGAGCAGCACCTCCCTGGCCGCCGAGCTGTCACTCTGGCAGAGCCCGTAGAAGGTGCCGAGCAGCCAGGGGATGCCATGGCCCGACACCTCGATGACCTTCATGAGGGGGCGGGCGCTGCCCCAGGCCGAGCCCTCTCCAGCGCACACCCCCAGGCGCTTGGAGGCCCAGAGGTCGATGGCGAGCAGGGAGCTGAGGGCGATGCCCACGAAGGACGGGTTCAGCTTCATGCAGTCCTCCTCGGGCAGCGGGGCGGCCGCGGCACCGGCGGGCTCCCTGCGGCGGGAGGGGCTGTCGGGGGCGGCGGGCCCGCGCTGGCTCAGGGACAGGAACTCCAGGCGGCCGCCGCTGCCGCCGGCGCGTCGCTCGCGGCTGCTCCGGGGGCTCGGCATGGCGACGGGAGGCGGCCTGCGGGAGGCGGGCGCCGGTCACCCGCTGCCAGGCCCTCTCGGGACCCAGCATGTCACCCTGCCCGGTGCCGCTCCCCTCTCCCCCCTCCCCGTCCTGCCCGTTATCCCCGCCCCGCGCTACCGCACCGCCGGGGCGCGGTACCCCCGCTCTCGGCGTGTCCCCGGCGCGCCCCCAAGGACGCGGCGGGTACGGCGTGCCCGCGCTTCCCCCGGTACCGGGCGGCGCCGGCACCGCTTCCGCTTCCCGTTCCGCTTCCGCCCGTGACGCTCGCGGCGCGCCCCGCCCGCCGGCGCGCACGTGCCCGCCCCGGCCGGCGTACGGCGGCCGGCGAGGGCCGGAAGGGACGCGGCGGCGCCTTCGCCCTGCCGGCGCCGGTGCGGGCGCCGTGCGGCGGGCGGCGATGCGCGGCGGGCGGGCGGCGGCGGGACCGGCCGCCCCCCCGGGCCCGCGGTGACGGTGGCTCGGCCGCGGCCATGGGGTGCCTGCAGAGCGTGGCCTGCAAGGCGCGGGTGCGCCGCGAGCAGATCGTGGTGTCGGACGTGTCGGCCACCATCGAGCCGGCGGCCACGGCCATCGAGGAGAGCTCGCCGGTGGTGCTGCGGTACCGCACGCCCTACTTCCGCGCCTCCGCCCGCGTCCTCATGCCGCCCATCGCCCGGCGCCACACCTGGGTGGTGGGCTGGATCCAGGCCTGCAACCACATGGAGTTCTACAACACCTACAGCGACCTCGGCGTGTGAGCACCGGGGGCGGGCATGAGGGCACGGGGGTCCGGCCGGGCCCGGGGGAACGGGCACTGGGGCATGGGGGTCCGAGCTGTGTATGGCGTGGGACCCCCGGGGCGGGCACCTGCCCTGCACACCCGGCATTGGGAGCGCATCCCGGCAATGGGAGCTGCACCCCCGGCATTGGATGTTGCATCCTCGGTACCGTGTGCTGCATCCCTGGCACCGGCTGCTGCATCCCTGGTATTGGGTGCTGCACCCCCGGTTAACCTGTGCTGCCCCTCTTCCCCACCTCTGCAGCCACAGTCACTCACAGGCAGCACCTTCACCCCGACCCCTCTCCCCAGTCCCGCAATTCCTGCTCCTCTCCCCCCGCAGTGGCTCCTGCACCATCCCGCTGGGCTGGACCTTCCCCTCTGCGGGCTTTGCAGCCGCTGCCTGCCACCAGGCATCGCTGCTTTGGGGCTGGGACGCGAGCTCGGGCACTGCTGCGAGAGTTGCCCCCTTGGCTTGTGTTAGAAGAGGGAAAGGTTGCAATGCTGGGCAGAAGTGCCAGTCAAGAAAGAGCCTTTCCCAAGGCTTGCGGGTGACTTGTGGGGATGCCGAGGGGCAAAGCTGTTGGCTCTGTATCTGTGACTTCTGCCTTTGGAAAGGGGTGATGCAAGAGGGGAGCTGTCTAGAGGGGTCTGTTCTGCAGCTCGCTGGTGTGGTGGGCTCCTGCTGCTGGTGCCACAGGTCTGTGGCTGCTGGGGGAGCAGCAGGTCCTTGTGCTGCCTGCCTGCATCCTTGTTTCATGGCAGATTTATGTGCATGGGGCACTTGGGGACGTTGGAGTGAGTGGAGGACCTTATTTGGAAGGATGGCAGAAGTGTGGCCCCAGCCCCTGTGCTGCAAAGCTGCTCCCTTGTTGTTGCTGCACAGGCCTTGCTGTGTTCACATGGTGTTGGTAGTGTGGCCAGCAGCAAAGATTTGGGCTGAATTCCCCCCTCTGCCAGCTATATTGGTGGGATTTCATTCTGCTAGTGGCAGGTGTAATTACGGCATTTAATTGTTGCACACGTTTCTGTATTTAAGACATAAAAATCACTAACCTCCTGTAGGAGGGGGCTGCTGATGGGCTGGGTCAGTGCCCTGATCACAGGGAAGGCTGTTCTCCAGCACAGGAGCTGATTAAGGAGAGAATGACCCCACAGAGACTCAGCAGTGGGTTTTGGCCCAGTTGTTTTAGTTGCAGGTTAATTAAAATGGCATTGTGTCAGCAGGACAAGGGCTCAAGCTGGACGTGCAAATCTCAGTAAAGAAACCAAAGCTGACTTTGTTCTTCAGGTTGTCCCTGAGAGTTTGCTGCAGGCAGGCAGAGGGTCCCTGTGCTGCTGGGTTCCCCATCCCTCTCCATGCACTGTTGCTGCCATTTCCCTCCCCATCTTTCTCTTCCTCTTCACTAGGTCAAGCTGGGAGCTGCCTGACCTGCGAGAAGGACGAGTAAAAGCCATCAGCGACTCGGATGGGGTGAGCTACCCCTGGTATGGAAACACCACAGAAACCGTGACCCTGGTCGGGCCCACCAACAAGATCTCCAGGTTCTCGGTGAGCATGAATGACAATTTCTACCCCAGCGTGACGTGGGCCGTCCCCGTGAGCAACAGTAACGTGCCGCTGCTGACCAGGATTAAAAGGGACCAGAGCTTCACCACGTGGCTCGTGGCCATGAACACGACCACCAAGGAGAAGATCATCTTGCAGACTATAAAGTGGAGGATGCGAGTGGACATTGAGGTGGACCCCATGCAGCTGCTGGGGCAGCGGGCACGGCTGGTGGGCAGGACTCAGCAGGAGCAGCCGCGCATCCTCAGCAGGATGGAGCCCATCCCACCCAACGCGCTGGTGAAGCCCAACGCCAACGACGCCCAGGTCCTCATGTGGAGGCCCAAGAGAGGGCAGCCCATAGTGGTGATACCTCCTAAGTAGGGCGTGCAGGTGAGCGCCTGGGTGCCCCCAGCCCCGCTGCAGGTGAACAGGGTTTCCGAGCCAAAGCAGACCTCTCGCTTCTCCTGCCTTTGTTGTTGTGGTTGGAAACGTGGCTCCTCCTCGGTCAGGAATAGAGCCTGGCTGGCACGAGGGTGCAGAAGAGGGTTTGCTGAGCTGGTGGATTTCCCAGGAAGCAGAATGGAGTGCTTGCAGCTGGCACAGAGGATGTCTGATGTAAAGGACTCGCCTTTCCTTACGGGGCAGCACGAGGAGCAGGAGTGTGGTTGAACCGTGCCCGTGGCGGATGCTGCTTCCCACTCAGCTGGAGGGAAAGGCTGTGCTTGCTGCAGTGCCCTGTGTCCCTGCTGTGTCCATACCTATGCATTTCAGATGGATAACCCACCCTGGGATGGGAGCAGGCAGGAGGGCTGGCAGTGGGGTGGGAATTGGCAGTGCTGGGGGGTTGCTCCCAGGGGGAGCAGGACACGTTTTGCATGCATCTGGGTGTGTTTGGAGTAATTGTGAGTGCAGGAGATGCCATAGCTCTTTTTCATCTTGGAGTGAGGTCTGAGGGCAGGTGAGATGTCCTTTTGTTTAAGGTGCACTGAGTCTTTGCAGTTGCTCAGCCTCCCCTCACAGGTCCTGCTGGCCCTTCTCTTACGGAAGCAGAACGGATTCTCAGCCGAGTGAGGAATGGGGAGCAGTGCCATTCCTCCAGCCCAGGTGCTTAGTGTGTGTGGGGTTCCCGAGCCAGCTCTGAGGTACCCCTGGAGTCGCTTTGCTTCACACAGACCCCACTCCCTTGCTACAAGTTGGGTGCTTGCTTGTTTTCCATGCAAATGCTGGCTCACATGGAGACCTCTTCCCCAGCCACCCACAGAGCAGGGGAGCTACTGGCTGGGCCACCAGTGGAGGGGACTGCACGCCTTGTGCTGAGTCCCCAAGCTCTGTGGAAGGCAGGGGTGTGAGTGAAGGCTGTTGAGGGCATGCCTGGGTTTGCCTGGAATGGAGGAGGTGAATGTGCCGCCTGCCAAGCTTGGGAGGGGTCACAGGGGGATTTATTTGCCTTTCTCCTCATTCCTTGCTGCCTGGATGGCTGGCATCAGCTGGTCCATGGGGCAGCAGGTGCTGGGGCAGTTCCCAGGATTTCACCCTGGAGTTGCAGCAGAGGCATAAACCATGGCTGTGCTGCTGCTCTGGCTCCATCACTCCTGGGCAGGTGGTTACAGCTTCTGCTGCTTTCTCTGCTCTCTCCTCCCCAGCACGAGCCCTGCAGCTCCTCCAGCTCGCAGCCCTGCCTTCTTCACTCTGCAGGGGGGATTGTGCTGCCCTGGGGATGCAGGTCATTCCCAGGACATTTTCGCTGGGAAGGTCCCATGTGCTATCCCGGGGAGGAGCCTGGGTGACACTTCTGTGCACAGGGTCTCCTGAGGCATCTTAGACCAAAAATCCCTGTGAAATCCCCGTGCTATATATTGCCCTCGGTGGTGTTTGCTGCTGATCCAGTTCTTTATTTATTTTTCGTCTGTGAGCGTTTCCTTTTGACGCCTTGGCTCAACATTTCCCTGTGCCGGGGCCACTCCTGCTCCTCCCGCCCGGCCTCACACCGGGCTGGGAACCTGCTGCTTTCTGTGCCTATGTCGGGGTTTATAGGGGCTGCAGCCTTGGGAGGGAGAGAGGGCTTTGAGCTTTGGTTTGCTGTGTTTTCTCCCACAGGGAGCTTGCTGGTGTGGGAAGATGTCCTGCTCTTGTGAGACTGTGGTTTTGTTCCTGGTGTGGGACTGATGGCAGATTTTGCCATCGCTGATGTTTTGTTTTTCAAAAAGTATGTGTGGAGAGGGGTTAGAAACTTGAAATACGATTTTCCTTAAGGACTGGGGGAGGAGGGGTAAGTACCTTTTGGTTTGAAGTAATGCAGGTGTATACTTTTGACCCAGGGGGACAAAAACATCTCTGGCAGCATCAGAGCTAAAACACCAGAGGAAGGGGTTCCCCAACAAACAGGTGGCTCCAAGGGAGCTTCCTGCTGGGAGAGGATGCTGTGTCCAGAGGCTGTGTGAGCCAGCTCCCCAAAACCCATGGGAAATGGCTGCATGCTGCTGTCAGCCCAGGGAGCTGTCTGGGAGAGTGCTGCAGGGATGCTGTTGGACTCACTGCCACCTTTTGGGATTTGCTGGCCAATCTGAGCCACAACGCTGAGACAGCAGTAGCTGAATTTCTGTCCATGAATGTCTGCAACATGCTGGTGCCAGGGTCAGGCTCTGTGCCTGGCTGTAGCCGTGTGCCTGACCACCCCCAGGGCTGCCCCAGCCTGCAGGCAGGTGTTGGCTGAGCCCTGGGGCCATGCCTGTGTTTTCACCTCTCCAGGCTTCTGCCAGGCTTCCCTTCCTGCTCCACGAGGCTGGATTTGATGCACTTAACTCAGTTTGGTGCATGGGTTATCTTTGTGGGCATTTCCCCGTTAAAAGAGAAAGGTGGGGCGGGGGGGAAATTGCAAAAATTGTTTGCAAAGAAAGGTGCAAGCAGCGTTTCCAGAAACGTGCAGGCATTTTGCATTGTTGGCAAAAGGTGTTCACGCCTGGGTGGAGGTGGAGCTCTGGGGCTGGTGCTGCCCAAAGGAAGGAGGGAAGGTGGTGGGGGAGAGCTCCCATGTGTGAGTCTGAGTTTGGCTCACTCCCCGTGGCTGGATGAGCACTCAGACCCCCATGGGGTGCTTTCCCTGCACCCCCCTTCCCCACCAGCACCCCGTTATCTCAGGGAGGGGCAGCTCATGGAAATGCCCATCCTCATGCTCCCCATGCCCTGAGCCTTGGGGTGCCCCTTCCCCTCCTCGGGTCACTTATTTATTTACCTATTTATTTATTTATTAGTATTTATTGACAACTGGAAGTGGGGGGTGGGTGGGGAGGGGTCATTTCTGCTGCACAGTGGGGGCAGCTGGGTCTCCCCCACACACCCAGCCCCACCCTGCATTTTGGGGTGCTGCTGGGAGCACCTCTGGGGAGGGATGCCCCACGCTCCCATGCCCTTTTTGAGAGGGAGAAAAAAGAAGGGGAACCACAGCGGTGCCTGCGGGGAGGGCACCCTGTGCTCGCCCCCTCCCTGCAGGAGCTTGGTGCTCCCTCCTGTGCCCATCCCTGTTTACTGACCCGGCCTCCTGGCACTTCTCCCGCTGGATTTGCTGTTTCCAGAGGGCGGGAGGAGCCAGGGTGGATGAATGTCACTACTGAGAACAGACCAAACCAGGTATTCTGCTGCCGCGTGGGGAAAATCAGAACGAGAGGAAAGCTGGTTTTGCAGAGTGCCTTAAACACAAATGACTTTACCGAGTAGGGGGCTTGGACTTCTGTCTCTGGATGTTATTACCAACTCGAAAAGTGTTGCATTTCACTTCTCTGGGATTAAAAGAAAACTACTCGAGCTGTACTGGAGCCAAAGCTTGTGTTTGCTTGAGTCTCTCTGGCTGGTTTGTACCTCTAGGGCCACAGCAGCACCCTGGAGCAGGCAAATTGAATTAATGGCATTTCAGTCACCCCCTCCCTGCCTCAGCAGTGGCACTAGTGGCTGTCCCTGCTGGCTTTAAGCCCCTGAGTCTGCTGACAGGATTTGCTCCACTTTGTCCTGCCTTGCAGGTGGCTTCTGTGATGTCCCAAGGAGGTTGTGCTGGCCCTGCAGTGCCCTTCCCCAGGGCATGCTCTGAGCAGGCTGTTTGCACAAAGGTTGCTGTGGAGCTGTGTCCTTGGGTTTCCAGAAAATTGGGCAAAGCTTGGAGGGGGCAGACATTCCTTTTTCCCTTAGGAAATCAGATCAAAGCAAGGGAACAGCAAGAAACCCAGGAGTTCATGCAGCCCAGCCATGGGAACTAGGAAAGCTGCCCAGCCTGATAAAGCTGAAAAGCTACACAGAAAAAAAACATGTTTCCCTTTTGAAATTGTAGATTCTCCCTCCCCCTTCTTGCAGAGTGGAAGAGTGAGAACAAAAGTCAGCCCAGAGACCAACTGTTCCTATCTTCCAGTCAAAATTAATGGGAATAATACGGAGTTTCATAACGAGGGTTCATTTAAAAGCCATTTGGGGAAATACACCAATATGCACTGCATAGTTCCTGAAGGCAATTAAAAATTAATAAACCCCTTTTTTATGGGGGAGGGGTAATGAAAGAGGGTTGTGGGTGCTGCCTGAGGTTTAACCTGGAGGGGGATCTCATTGCTCACCTTGAACATCAAACCTGCCATTCTCCACTTGCTGGGGGGTACATTTGTGCCCCAAGACAGGTGATTTCTTTAACAGCTGCTCATTTTGGGCATTGCTGGCTGTGCTGGGCATTGAGGGATGCTGGCAGCCACCCTATGAGCTATTCAGTGAGCAGCTTCCTTTCCTACTGTTATATTAAAACATTGCTCATCTCTTGACAGATTGCTGAGATGGGGGTATGGGAGAGCAGGCAGGAGTTTGCACAGCTGCTGTCCTGCCTGCTCATGCCCTAGGAGCAGGGAAGGACCCTCTGCCCAGCAGCCAAGGGCGGGCCAGGCTGAGGCACATTCTTCCTTCCCAGCAGGGGAAGCACAACTGCCTTGTCTGAGACCGTGTGCCCTGGGACAACCTGTCTTTCCAAAATGCCCTCCTGCCGAGCAAGAACAAGGGCAGTCTGTGCTGCTGCCACCCCACTCCAGAGCTTGGGCACAAATCCCAGTAATGGCCACAGCAAATGCTGCGGGGTGCCAGCAGAGACACACAAGGGACACTGCAGGTAGTACTGAAGGTCAGTTTATTTGCTTGATTCCCTCTTCCACAAAACCTGGAAACAATCACCTTCCAGCAAGACATGAGAAAGCAGTTAGGAAGCGAGAGATGTGGCTCTGCAGCTCCTCCCCTACTCCTGGGACCAAAGGTTAGACGGCTGCTCTGAAAGGCACATAGCAGCTCCCTGTCCCAGCAGGACACCCCTTCTCACCACGCCTCTGGGACAAGCATGGCTGGGAGCAAACGGGACAGGAGGAGCCCTGGAGTCCCCACTGCTCTGCTCCTCTCAGCCTTGGAGGCAGGAAAACACCCGGGGTTTAGTCCTGAGGGGGTGAAAGGGACAGGAGGGCTGGTTTAGTACTGCAGTGTGACCAGGCTGTGGTTGTGCGGTGTCAGAGGGGCGGGAGCTGGGCTCGGGAAGGCTGGGACATCCTGGTGGGACAGACGGACACACGGACACCTCACTGTGGCTGCGGGGTGTAGCGCAGGTACTTCTTGCCCGACGGCAGCTCCTTGGTGAAGACTCCTTTGGGGAAGAGCTTCTTGGCTTCCTCGTCAGGTAAGGTGGGCACGACCATGACGCTGTCACCCGGCTAATGGGGACAAAAGGGGACAGTGAGGAGCTGGCAGGGTGGCACTGGCCCCCCTTGATTCCAAGCCCTGGGGAAAGGTCTGCTTTCCTGGCAGGTGGGTGAGCTGGCCCACCCCACAGGGAGCTGTGCTGCAGGGAACAGAAGCCTTCAGAGGCAAGGCTGCCTCCAGCTGCTGCTTCCCCCATCCTGTGGGTTCCCCTGCAAGGGAGGCTGGCTGCCATTTCAGTGCCTGGCTCTGAGCTTTGCCCTGCTCCTCACCTTCCAGTCCACGGGGGTAGCGACCTTCTTGTATGCTGTGAGCTGCAGGGAGTCCACCACTCTCAGGATCTCATCAAAGTTTCTCCCAGTGGTGGCTGGGTACAGGATGGAGAGCTTCAGCTTCTTATCTGGGCCAAAAATGAACACCTGAGCACAGGGAGACAGTGTCAGGGGCTGGGCACATTTGTCTGACTCCTCAGGATCTGCTCGGCCCTGATGTTCCTTCCTCTCCTGGGAGCTGCCTGGTCACAGGAGTTGGGACAGGGGAGATGCCATGGAGGGGATCTAGAGAACAACTGATGCCCAGGGAATGTTTTTGCTCTGTGTCCAACACCAGCTTGTTTTGCTACCTGTGCCCTTGTAGGGTAAAGTCCAGCAGATCAAGCACTGACAAAAATTAGTTTGGGATCAGGTGGGTCACCGTGACACAACCCATGGTTCCAGCCCAAGGGAGTCATCCCAGCTCCTGAGGATGGCCATGCCCATCCAAGCAAGCTGCCCCACAGCAGGATGGCAGGCCATGGGTCTGTGCTGCTGTGGGGTCAGACACTCACCACACGAGCAGTCAGGGGCATCCCGTCCTTGTCCAGCTCGTCAGGGTCCAGCATGCCCAGCTTGAAGGCCAGCTCCCGGTTCTTGTCAGCAATGATGGGGAAGGGCAGCTTCTCTGCAGGCTGGTCCTCGTTGTAGGCATTGATGTCCTGCAGAGAAAAAAAGTCATTCGATGTTCCTGTGGCACCACCACAGAGGCAGAGGCCAGGCAGAAACGGGAGCTGCAGGAGCTCCTGACTTGCTTGGCCCTGAGGTCTCAGCACAGCCAGGGGCTCATGGCCTTCCAGAAAGTTTCCAGAAACCTTTGTCCCAGTCTGGGCTGTGCCTTGTTTTTGAGGGTCAGTTCTTACTCACACTCTGTGGAGCAGCTGCTCTGCCCAGGCAGTGGGCACAGAGCAATAGGGAATTCTTGCCCGTGTTAGTGACACAGAGAGGTTCAACCACCTCACTGAGAACTGTGTCCCTCTGCCAGCTCTCTCCTAGCACTGCTGCGTGGGTGTCACCTGAACTGGACTGTGCTCCTAAGGAATTGTTTCTCCAGTGGCAGAGCAAACCAGCAATGCTCCAGCTGACAAAGGAAGGTCCGACACTCCACAGGTCTTGTGCAAGGGACTGTTCCATTCAGTGAGTCACTCACAGCTTACTTGACTAAAGGCTTCCAAAAAACTAGAGTGCAAGCCTGACTGCAAGTGCTGGGACATGCTCACTCCTTTCTGAACCATGCCTGGGACAGAAGATTCCCCTCCACAGCCCTGCAGGTACATGTGACCACCAAACTTGTGACCATGGTTTATGAGGTTCCTCCCTGTACTAATCCAAACTGGACCTACTTCACACACACACACACAAAAATGTATTTTGAGCATCTCCAAACCTGGTCTGGATTTGACCAGAGCATTTAAGTTATCCCTGGAGTCTGCAGTACCACCCTCACAGGTCACACGGAGCCCCAGCAGCACAGGCAGAACAGTTGCCAGCAGCAAAGCAAGTAGAATTCAAGGTTCCTGCCCCAGAACAGGGTAGTCTGTTCCTTCCTCCCTTTTCATGCTAAAAGGAGACAAAACTGACTGACAGCCTCCCTGGCACTGCTGTGCTGCATTATCAGCTCAGTGATAACCTCCATGTACAAATCTCTCTTCCTTCTCCAGGCTTTGAATGTGGGGGAGCAGGAAGGGCACTCAGGGTTGGAAATGCTGCTCCTTGGCACTGCTCAGAGCACACCAACAGCAACAAGAGCAGGCAGGCCCTGCACCTTTCCTCAGCCTCCCGTGGCTGCTGGTGCTGACAGAAGGGGCTGGAGCCCTGCCCCAGTTGCTCAGGATGCTGCAAGCAGGTCAAGTGGTGCACACGTGGCCAAGCGTTTCCTTTCCAGCTTTTCTGTTTGCTTGTTTTCTGTGTCACCATGGCTCTGCAAAAAGGGGCCACTGATCTTGGCTGGGTTGTGGTCAGGCCTGCCTTGGAAGGAGGAAAGGAATTGGTTCTGCTGCCCTGAAAACCTGCCTTGTTAGAGACAGGGATAAGGGACAAGGGTAAGGGACAGGGAAAGGAACGGTGATAAAGGACTGGTACAGGGAAGAAAAGCAGAGCTGGAGAGTTCAGCTGAGGAGAAATGCTGCTGAATGCTCCACAGAGTCACAGGAGGCTGCAGAAAGGCACCAGCAAATTAGAGCCACCCACCCCTCTCTCTTTAGAGCAGGGGCTTGAGGATGAGGAGGGTTTCTGGACTGTGACTCATTCCAAAATGCACGTAATTCCATGACCTGGAGAGCTCTAGAAAACAGCCTCACAAACCACACTCTGTGTTGCAATACAACACCCACGACTCCCTTCCCTTGCCACTAATTTTCTTTCCAGAGTCCAAGCTGAAACCAGACATCCCTGGAGTGATTTGTTCACCACCGACTCACCAAGGTGCAGGTATCAGTGGCAAGTATTTCAGAGTATCACTGAAACCTCTGCCATGCACAGCATGGGCCAGCCAGGCCTGCTCTAGGAGCTCAGGCATTCACCCAGCCCTTGGAGAAGCTCCTGACTGGGAAGGCTGGAGGGTGGGATCAATCCCTGGCTGAGCTGCAGCTCCCAGACCTGGAACAAGCCTCTGTTTCTTGGCTAAGAATAGCTGTGACATCTCTGGCTGGAAAGCACAGCTGCACCAAGTGACACGAGGATTATTGGCTCTGAAATTCGGCAGCAGAGCAAGCAGAAGTTTCTTTACTGCTTCATGCAGGATTTCAGCCACCCCTCTTGCCCACCTGCTTCCTTGCAAGCTGTGCTCCAGGTAAAAGCAGCTTCATCCAGAGAGAAAGCAGAGGTGTGTTGGGGAATGCTGCCCAGAGGGCTCTGCACAAAGTTCTGCTCACTCCTAGGGCTTCTACATTTAATCCAGGCTGCATGGAACACTCCAGCTTTCTGTGGATTTGTCCTCACCAAGTGGATCTTTTGCTCTGGAGGAATTTCACCTGGTTCTTGCTGACAGGTGCTGAGCTGACACTTCCAAACCTCTGTCTCCAAGGCTTCTGCCAGGCTCACAGAAAGCTCACCACAGCTTGAATCATTGCCCTTTTTCCAGAAGGCTTTCCTGCTCTGCCTCCCCTCAGCCACCATCAAGAGGCTGTTCTGCAACTTCTCCTGGCTTCACCTGAGGTTGTGCTGAATAACTCCATAGGATCAGCAGAGTCAGCTTGTGGTTCATCTCTTTTTCAGATCACCCGAGCCTGCTGAACCCCACACACCCTGAGAGAGCTCAGCACTTCCCTCCCTTAACACCAGTTACTGCTTTTCCTGCAAGAAACAGCCTGCCCTTCACAGAGCTGACTTCACTGGAAAGCTTCTTGCAAATTCAAAGCCTTTGCAGAAGTCAGCAACACCCGAACACTTTAGCTTGAGCCAGCCAGCAGATGAGTCTCCCTCACAAAAGCACAATGCAAACTTTCTCTTATGTCTAATGACATGTTATTTGCTAATCTGGCTGCTGCTTTCAGCCAGTTTGAGCAGCATAGAAATCTCATTTACTGTACATTGCTTTTCTGAGGCTTGCTGGGGCATTGGCCATGCACTGCTCAGGTACAAAGGTTGATTTAAGCAATAAGGCAATTAGCTGATTTCTAAAGCCAGTCAGTCATTAAATAATGTCTGAGTGTAGAAATTTCTCACCTTTAATGCCTCTTATTACCTCTCACCCCTGGAAAATACGTGAGAATATTCCCAATTTTAAGAACTAAGAGAGTGGCAGGTAATTTACCCAAAGATTTTAAACTCTGGCCATTTCTGTCTGAAATAGTAATTTTAGACCCCTAGCCCTGGAACCATTCTTTCTGGCAGCACACACAGGCTGCCTGTGACGTTTATCTTTAGCTCCTTCACTGAGTTATTCTACTCCCATCTTTTTTTAATACTCCCTCACATTCCTTTTACATTTATCGTTCTCCTTTTTTGTGTTTTTACATTTAACACGTCTCTGTTTTCTCCTCCCTGCCCAAGCATGAACTGCAACTTCACTCCTCACTTCTGATCCCTCTTTTCCTTTCCTGCTCCATTACAGAACTTTCCTGAGGGTCTGTGGATAGGTTGTCTTCCTCTGAGGATCTGGCATTGCCTCCACATGTTTTAACCCTTTCAGCTAGTGCTTTCCTCCTGTACCAAAGAGCACAGAGCACTGGGGTGCTGCACGAAGATGGAAAATTCCCCATTCCCGCTCTGAATTCCAGCACCCCCACGCTTTGGGATGTGACATATATCCCTCCAAGCCTGTGTGGGGTTGCAAGCTGCCCAGAGCTGTTACCTTGCACCAGGAGAGGTGGTCCTGGACGCTGTCGATGGAGAGCGCGATCATCTTCACGTTGCGTTTGCTGAACTCGGGCGCCAGCTTGGCCGCCCGGCCCAGCTCCGTGGTGCACACAGGGGTGAAATCCCGAGGGTGGGAGAACAGGATGCCCCACCTGCAAGGGGAGAGCGAAGGTGAGCTGCCTGCTTTGTGCTGCAGGCGAAAAGCTGCGTGGATTGCACGGCTGGAGTGCAGGAACAGCTCGTCTCTCTGCTAAGGAAACCCTGTCAACTCTTCCTTCCCTATCATGAGAAACCTCCATGAGATAAGCTCTGAGAAACTCCCTGCACCTCTGTCCCTGCTCTCCCTCCAGGAGATACTGGAATAGCCCGTGGCTCTTGCCATGTGAGGAAGTTTGGGGGAGCCACACAGTAGCCCAGAGACCCCAGGTGTGAGGGGTGCAGGTGCCAGCCAGGTTATTGGAGAGACGGTCACTGTTCCACTGCCTGGCCACTGCTTCCTACACCTCATCCCCATGAGGACACACACATCGTGCAACTCAAAAGAATGAAGGACCAAGCCTAAGCCCAACTGCTAAACACACTTGGGAAAGTAAGAATTAATCAATTTGCAGTGGAGGCCAGGAGTTAATATGACACAGCCACCTTGCTTTTGCCCACAGCTTGGCAGCAATGGGTTTGGAGTCTTTAGAGCAGGCAAAATGCTGATCTCACACCTCACAGGTAAGGTAAGCATTGCATAGAGGAAGGCAGCAGGATGGGCTGGAGCAAAAAGCCTCTCAGGGGCTAAAGCAAAGCCACCCCAGCACTTCAAATTCCCTGCTGCACCATTTCTCAGCTCAGATCTTCATTGCACTGATCTGCACCCGGCCCCCAGCACCACAGCAGCAGGGAAAGTCCTGTCTGAGGGATCTGGGAGGGATCAAAGAGATTCCTGCAGCTCTGCAGGAGCTCTGTCACCACCTCGGGTCACCGGGAACTTATGGAGCAGCTCCCTGGTGCTGAGGCTTTTCATACAATCACTGCATTCCTCGAGTGAACAGCAGCAAAGCACCGAGCAGGAGGAAAGGTGCCACGTGTGCGAGCAGGAACAGCCAGTTCCAGAAGGCCTGGATCACAGGGATCTTTCTTCCCCCTTTTGCTCACGAAGCCGAGGGAAGGAGCTGATTGCAGCCTGCCAAGCCGGGAGCCAGTGCCGAGCGCGCCGGGAATGAGCGCTGCCTTTGCGGGAATGGTGCCCGGCAGGACCGGAGCCCTTTGTCACCGCACCCCTTGGAATTCCCGGCGTGTACGTGACACCCGAGCCGCTCAGCACCGGCCTGGGCTAAGCGCCGCTCTGCCAAGCCTGGCTTTGCCACGCCGTGGGCTCTCTTCCCTCTCCTCGGGGGCTCGGCTCGCCCTGCGGGAATGATGGGGATGGGTGACTCTGCTTCCCGGCCGTGCCCGGCCCCCCGGTTCCGCGAGAAAAACCCGCGTTTTGGGGCAAGCCGCACATTTTGGAATCCCACATTTTTGGTCTCACCCAGGCGGGAGGAGCGCGGTGAGCGGTCCCGCTCCATGCCCGCATCCCGGATCCCCGGCGGCGCCGACATCCCAAACCCCCGCTCCCGGTTCCAGCCCCGCTCCCGGCGCATCCCCCAGCGCTCACGAGTCTCCCAGGAAGTCATGGAAGCGGATGGGGCCGTGCGTGGTGTCCGCCTCGAAGTTGGGCGCCTCGTCCCCCAGCAGCAGTCCCGGCATGGCTGCAGCTCCCGGTGCAATTCCCGGTGTGCAATTCCCGGTGCAATTCCCGGTGTGCAATTCCCGGTGCAATGCCCGGTGCGAGTCCCAGCGCCGCGCGCTCTGCGCCTGCGCGGATCCCGCCCCCGCCGTCACGTGACGGGCGGAGGGGCCGCGGCCGTGATGGCGACCTACGTGAGCGAGCTGGAGGCGGCCAAGAAGAGCCTTAGCGAGGCGCTGGGCGAGAACGTGAAGCAGTGAGTGCCCTCAGGGAGCGGGGGGTGTGCAGGGCTGGGCTGTCCCGCCCGGCTGGCTCGGGGCTGGGCGCTGCGGGACCCTCCCGGCCCCTCCCGTGTCAAACCTCGGCCTTGCCTGGTGTGGGAACAGCGCTTTTCCTCCGCTGTCTGCACCTCATCCTGGTGCCTGAAGAGACTCCCTGGAACAGAGGTTAGACAGTGTTAAAGGAATAAAGCAGGGATTTATTAAAAGCCCTTCAGAGGATTTTTGGGCAGTGCAAGAGCCTGGCCAGGG